>QNTS01001342.1:131795-207556 GCA_003317085.1 Hucho hucho
TATGATGTGGATGGACAAAATCAACATGCGCGGGATGGCGCCTGCGGACACACACGCGCGCCCGGTCTAGTCAGCATGTTAGAGACACAGGAAGAATTTGGTTTTGAGGGACTTTGCAGAGCACTGAGTGCCCAAGTCCATGAGGTCCTTCTCAATTACCTCAAAAGTGTACTTAAGTTCTTTAGGGTACTATCGCCAAGGCGAAGAGGCGGTCAAACAGGTAAGCAAATGCAGAGGGCAGGTCTGGAGACGACAGCCTCTTCCAGTACAACAGCAATGTTAGTGACCGTCGGCAACGAGAAGGAAATGAAGACATCATCTTCTACAACCGTGAAGATGCCAACTTCGACGCCTCTGGTCTGGCTCTAGTTAAAACAAGGACAAAGGGTGCAAACCATATCGGATGAGTGTATAATCTATACTTCCCAAGTAATGAACTCTACTTTATATTGAAGATCTGTTTCAAATACGCAGAGGTGCTTGTAATGAAAGACTCACCACACGTCTTAGCTTTGCTGGATTTTCGCGAAGAAAAAAAGGGGAGGCCTGTTGTCTTCTGCTGTGCCACAATGTTGGCAGTCTGAAAAATAATACCTAAAAGAAAATATATGATTTACTTTACAAATTTGTGAGTACTTTGAGATTCATGAAACGTTAAATGATTAAGCATGGAATGTAATCGGCGTCCAAAAATGCAGATTGTTATGATAACTTGAAATCGACCCTAATTAGTCGGCCATGCTGATTAATTGGTCAACCTCTAGTTACCAGCCTCAGAAATTGCAGCCAAAATAAATGCTTCAGAGTTCAAGTAACAGACACATCTCAACATCAACTGTTCAGAGGAGACTGCGTGAATCAGGCCTTCATGGTCGAATTGCCGGAAAGAAACCAGTACTTAAGGACACCAATAAGAAGAGACTTGCTTGGGCCAAGAAACCTGAGTAATTAACATTAGACCGGTGGAAATCTGTCCTTTGGTCTGATGAGTCCAAATTTGAGATTTTTGGATCCAACCGCTGTGTCTTTGTGAGACACACCTCCAGGCTTTGACCAAGAAAGAGAGTGATGGAGTGCTGCTTCAGATGACCTGGCCTCCACAATCAACCGATCTCAACCCAATTGGAATGCTTTGGGATGAGTTGGACCGCAGAGTGAAGGAAAAGCAGCCAACAAGTGCTCAGCATATGTGGGAACTCCGTCAAGACTGTTGGAAAAGCATGCCAGGTAAAGCTGGTTGAGAGAATGCAAAGTGTGCAAAGCTGTCATCAAGGCAAGGGGCAGCTACTTTGAAGAATCTAAAATCTAAAATATATTTTGATTTGTTTAACACTTTTTTGGTTACTACATGAATCCATGTGTGTTATTTCATAGTTTTGATGTCTTCACTATTATTCTACGATGTAGAAAATAGTAAAAATAAAGAAAGCCTTGAATGAGTAGGTGTCAGAAACGTTTGACTGGTACTGTATATACCGTATTAGGCCTGTGTTGCTTTTGAGAGAGCAAAGAAAAATACAATTATATATAATAGGTATTGAATTCCAGCCAAATAATTTCTAGTCAGATGCACTAACCTCAACTCTAGTATCCATGCATTTTAAAACATTTTCATTTCTCATATGACAGTGAGAATTTACAGTCTCGGAGTAGAGTTCATCTTCCACAGCCCGCCAAGAGATTACATCATGCAACCCTTGCAGCTAGCAAATTACCTCAACATGCCATTCACTTGTACAAGAAGGCTGAGTGCTTGCTGCTGTTGGGGGCACTGAGCTTGTTGAGTTGGCTACTTGTGCGAGGAGACAGTGCGGCTGGATGCTGGTTGATAAATTTGACAATGAATGTAGTATGAAAATAAGTTCTCGACCAGAGGTGACTGAATTAATGTTAAGGATTGATAATCGGTATTGAAATAGTAATAGAGTATAATTTCAAAACATTAGCATGAAAACAGGTAATAAAAACCATGAATCATTATATTAGTTCACAGTAATCTGTTAAAATACTTTTTTCAGTCCTTCCTCTTGCATTAGCAGTGGGGAAAGGGACCAAAAAAAGCGCACGTGGGAGTTTCTGTAAAGGAGTGGTGTATCCAGGGTGAACTCATCTTCTGAATTGTCATTCGTTGTCTTATGCTACCATCTATTGGAATTATTTAGCAATTGCAATTGTGTTTTGAGACCATACCCTTACTGAATTACTCAGAATTGCAAAATATAATATATGTTCTAGTTAATTTTATCACTTACAGCCATAAAATAAAAATGTATAGCATGTAATAAACATCTTTATTTTGCATTCAAGCCTCAGTTTTGGATTTATTCATTTTTTTTTCAAAAGTGTGCGTGTCTCCAAGTCATGGAGCGCATGTCCATGACTTGTAGACAATGACACTGAAACAAATGATTGGTTATAGAAAGACTATTGTATAACCAAGAATCCTGAAACAAAAGACAATGTTGGATTGAGTAGCGCATCTTTGACATAATGTGTCAGTCGAGTGTTTGTTTTAGTAACTGGCGTGCACAACAATGTAACTTGTTAAATGTTTCTACCGTGTAAAGCTGCCTATTTAAACGTACATGCTCTATCAATGTGAAATATATTATTATAATAACGATCAAAGTGTTGGTAGAGTATAATCATATCATTTAACATACCTTGTGTGTTTGTCTGAAGCACCCTGCTGCTTCCTTGCTGAAGTGCCGGTGGGCATTATGCATGAGGCAAATTAGTCTACTTCTTCTTCGATGGGGTTTAACGGCGGTTGGCATCCAATGTTAATGGTGCATTACCGTCCCCAGCTGGACGGGATAAGAAACGTAAAAAAAATATTCTGGGAAAGGGGTAAAACGATATCATACAAAATAAAACACGTCAACTAAAAAACATTAATAATTTAAAAACATCATACTTCTTCAATGACAGTCCACTCCAAATTACATCCCTACATGGGCTCAACGGGCCTGTGATGGGGCTACATTCACCGACAGGATTCCTTGCACCGCCTTGGCTGTAAAATCACGTAGACTCAAAAAACGTTCAGTGGCATTCACAATGATTCCAATTTTCTTAGACTTCTTCTCCGCTTGTGCTGTATAGTTTATGACCATTGCAATAAATAATACAAAGCCCACCCTTTTAACATGTAGCATTTCACTATCCCTCGGTTGATGAAAAGCCTTCACTGGTCTTGGTGGCTCTACTACCATTGCTTCTTCCCCGCCACTCGTTCCTTCTAATTTTCTCACTGCCTCCAGATAGGAGATGCGCTGGACACTCCTTACCCTTCAAGGCACTGAAGGGCACTCCAGGAATTCAGGCGCATGTTCACATCCACAGTTGCAGCATTTCCCTTCATCTGGCATACGATATTCTTCCTTTCTTCCCTTTTGCACACACTTGACACATGACCAAATATTTTACATGTATGACACTGAAGGGGCTTGTGCACAAAAGCTTTTACAGGGTATCTCATGAATCCTTACTTTAATTGAGAAGGGAGAGACTCTTTATCAAAGAACAGTAGCATGGGTGAAGTGAACTTCTTTTCTCCGTCCACCATACAAGTCAATCGACGTGCACCAAGCACTCCATCGATGTCTTCTGTTATCCTCTATTTCTTGCGCCACACCAGAAATAAGCCCTTTGATAGGCACCCTGCTACGAAAATCCATGCAGGAAACATTCCACTCTCTTTTTGAGTCTTAACACACGCTTCTTCTGCTCCGCAGACACACAAAAAATCTAAATAAGACCACTTCTTGTGACTCTCACCGACTCCACACTTTCCAGATTTTCCTGGAGACGTTAAACAGATTTCCCAAGTAGCATTCATCCAAAACTCTGACCAAAAACGAGTCTAGCGGTTTACTATTTTTCAACATAGCTTTATTTATTTTGTTTCCATTTTTCTTCGCCACTGTAGCCCCTTCATTCTCACTTTCTGTACTATTAGCTTCACTCGACTCACTAGAAGTTTCAAACAAAACCTCAGTTTCCGCCATCTTCCGTCAACAAACGTCTATGTCAGAAGACAAGAGGCTCCAATGGCTCCAAATTAGTTTACGAGTCATCGAGGAACATTTATTGGTTGATGGGAATAACCAAAGTGATGAATTTACGCGGGGGGTGAATTACTTCATGAATGTGTATTTTGTGACTTAAAGTAGAAGTTATGGCACAAGTTATTGAAGTGTGTGTTTATGTAAAACTGTTGTTTATAATGTTATGTGTCCATGGGAAATGACGCATTCATGGTAGAAATGTGTTTTGGGGCTATCATGGTGGAACATTCCTAGCTGAAGGGAGTTCCTGGAAAGAGTACTTAGTTGCTCAGTTGGTTTTTGCCTAGGAAGAGCAGGCTGAGCAGGTAACAGGTTGTCTAGAGTAGAGTTATACCTGAGTTTTGTTATTTGTTTTAATATATATATTTTTTACCTTTATTTAAATTGGCAAGTCTGTTAAGAACAAATTCTTATTTACAATGACGGCCTACCAGAAGGCAAAAGGCCTCCTGCGAGGATGGGGGCTGGGATAAAAAATACAAAATTAAATAAAAATATAGGACCGAACACACATCACAACAAGAGACACCACAACACTACATAAAGAGAGACCTAAGACAACAACATAACATGGCGGCAACACATGAAAACACAGCATGGTAGCAACACAACATGACAACAACATGGTAGCAACACAACATGGCAGCAGCACAACATGGTACAAACATTATTGGGGACAGACAACAGCACAAAGGGAAAGAAGGTAGAGACAACAATACTTCACACGAAGTAGCCACAACTGTCAGTAAGCGTGTCCATGATTGAGTCTTTGAATGAAGAGATGGAGATAAAACGGTCCAGTTTTAGTGTTTTTTGCAGCTTGCTAGCTGCAGTGAACTGAAAAGAGGAGCGACCCAGGGATGTGTGTGCTTTGGGGACCTTTAACAGAATGTGACTGGCAGACTGTTATAGGCAAAGAGTTGTTGCTGGAATAGTTTATACTGAGAATATGTTTGATTTATTCAAGTCTTTGTCAACGTCCTGTTTTTTATTTTCTGTACAAAGTTTATTGGCCAATTTAGTCCTGCTCCTCACTGTCAGAATCTGATTCATGATTTTCATACTCAGACTCATTGTCAGAATTTAAAAAATCTCCAGAATTTCCGCCTTTGTGAGTTGTCTCCTTTTGAAAGACATTGTTAATGCTACATCTTATTTCACTAGCTACATACATAAACATAAATAAACAACACTGAATGGCTCAGAGTGGGAGTGAGAAGTTACGTGATTGACTGCTGGCACGCGTAACTTGTAACAATAAATCACCATCAGAAAATGTTTTGTATGGTAATTATTTATATAGTTACTGTTTTATTCACGTTTTCAAGTACTATTGACAAATCATGCATTCTGATTCTTGCATAGATTGTAATGGGCACATATTATGTGTAAAATACAGTGCCTTGCAAAAGTATTCATCCCCCTTGGCGTTTTTCCTATTTTGTTGCATTACAACCTGTAATTTAAATGTTTTTTTATTTGGATTTCATGTAATGGACATACACAAAACAGTCCAAATTGGTGAACTGAAATGAAAAAAACAACTTCTTCCAAAATAATTATATTTATATATATATATATATATAAAGGAAAAGTGGTGCGTGCATATGTATTCACCCCCTTTGCTATGAAGCCCCTAAATAAGATCTGGTTCAACCAATTACTTTCAGAAGTCACATAATTAGTTAAATAAAGTCCACCTGTGTGCAATCTAAGTGTCATATGATCTCAGTGTATGTATGTGTATATATATATATATATATATATATATATATATATGTGTATATGTTGTGAAAGGCCCCAGAGACTGCAACACCATTAAGCAAGGGGCACCACCAAGCAAACGGCACCATGAAGACCAAGGAGCTCTCCAAACAGGTTAGGGACAAAGTTTTGGAGAAGTACAGATCAGGGTTGGGTTATAAAAAAATATCAGAAACTTTGAACATCCCACGGAGCACCATTAAATCAATTATACATTTTTTTAAAGAATATGGCACTACAACAAACCTGCCAAGAGAGGGTCACCCACCAAAACTCACAGACCAGGCAAGGAGGGCATTAATCAGAGAGGCAACAAAGAGACCAAAGATAACCCTGAAGGAGCTGCAAAGCTTCACAGCGGAGATTGGAGTATCTGTTCATAGGACCACTTTAAGCCGTACACTCCACAGAGCTGGGATTTACGGAAGAGTGGCCAGAAAAAATCCATTGCTTAAAGAAAAGATTAAGCAAAAACGTTTGGTGTTCGCCAAAAGGCATGTAGGAGACTCCCCAAATATATGGAAGAAGGTACTCTGGGCAGATGAGACTAAAATTAAGCTTTTTGTCCATCAAGGAAAACGCTATGTCTGGCACAAACGCAACACCTCTCATCACCCCGAGAACACCATCCCCACAGCATGGTGGTGGCTACATCATGCTGTGGGGATGTTTTTCATTGGCAGGGACTGGGAAACTGGTCAGAATGTAAGAAATTATGGATGGCGCTAAGTACAGGGAAATCCTTGATTGGAACCTGTGTGAGGGAAAAATTATGTATTCACCTTATTTGTTGGATATGTAACAATTATTTACTTAACGAACAGTAAGATATTTCTGTCCTGCTAATGCTGTGTTTTATGGTCTCCACTCTAGCACCATGCAGCTAGTCAGCTAGTCTGGGTTCTACTAGAGATAGCTTGAAGCTGACAATTGATTTGTGTTGTTGATAAAAACCTTAAAGCTAGCATTCTATAGATAAGATGTTTGGGTGTGACTTAGATAGAGATGGCCTAGAAGGGTTTAGAACAATGTCTCATTGGTAAAGTACAACCAGCGAAACAAGAGAACATATTTGGGTGTTTCGAGAACAATGCGACTCAGGAAAACCCTAGGAGTTGTATTTTAACATATATTTATTGAATTGACGAAAGGGAGGAAGAGATAACAGAGTAATTTAAGTGGCCTCCCTGTGAAAAGTAGATGTTTGTTTTGTCTATAATAAACAATTTTTATTTTTTATTATTAATTCACCTGGTAACATAACGTTAGATGAGAGGTAGAGTACAGTAGAGATTCTTGAGGGCTTTCTGAGTTTAATGGAAGAGATGTAGACTAGTGAAGGTGACAAAGGAAAGTAAGTAAATTGGAAAGTGAAGATTTCGGATTTGAATAGTTTGGATTGATTAAGAATTGGCTGATGTATTTTCTACATTTGGGGCATTACAAGTTAATCTTAAAATAACTGATGTTTAATGAGTGTGAAGCAGAGGTTGGTATTCAAAATATAGAGTCATTTTGATAAGGAGGATTGATGTTAACTTAATGAGGGTTGACTGTATGTGAATGGTAATATGTTATTAGTGTTTTTTGATATCACTCTAATGATGCGATATTTTAGTAATTTGAAAGCTGAGGTTTCAATACAAGGTTAAATGATGAGTAGAGGAATTCAGTGGTAAAGACGTGTTACCAGGTTACATAAGGCCTGGCCATTTTTGTTTGTTTTTGCAATATGGTTTACCACACACACAAACACACACACAACTTACTGGTTATGAATATGGGTTAGTGCCTAGGTACCTTAAAGGGGAACACACATGTAGGGACTTTTCAGAAGTTTTTAATTGAACATGTGAATTATTTTGAAAAAAATGTACTGAAGAAACTTACTGTAAATCTGGGATACGAATTGTATGACATGTTTGACTGTTTTTTAGATAATTGGTCTAATAAAGAAAGTAACACTTCCTGACTTTCTAGTGTGGTTTGATAACCCCCACTGGAATGCCGAGAGACATTGGATGATGATTTAAAGGTCTATTTTTACTATGAAGTTATGGGTACAAGTTTTATGGAGTTATTAAGGGTAGTATTTCAAATTTGATTTGTAGTGTTGTTGTTTTTACACATTAGTCACTATGGTGAATTATGTGTCAAGATGGGGGAATTACCATTTTTTTTAGTTTTTTGGGACGGAAGTTTACACACCTTGTGTGATATGTAGGGATGTATTGAGTGATGTATGAAGGAGTGTATTGTTGCGTTGTTTGTTCTGTTTTGGTTTGATACATCTCACCAGATTGGGTCTGCTGGATGATCAGCACAACGTCCTGACTCTGTGACTGATCCTATGACTGCGATGAGGTTGACAGTGTGATAAGGGAGTATAAGCTAATTTGAAACATTGTTTCAACAGAATGTGATATTTTTTTAACGTGTTTTAAAGATTTGAATTAAGAATATTGGTAGTAGTAATAATTTGTCATATGAACTGAATTGTTGTTCTGATTTGTCCTTTCTTGAGGTTATGGTGGAGATGGTATCTAGATGCAAAGGAGGGATAATTTGACTAAATGGTGTGGACCTCAAAACCCCCTCCAACCGGCTGAAGATTTTTTACTATATTTTATTTCACCTTTATTTAACCAGGTAAGCTAGTTGAGAACAAGTTCTCATTTACAACCGCGACCTGGCCAAGATATAGCAAAGCAGTGCGACACAAACAACAACACAGAGTTACACATGGAATAAATAAGCGTACAGTCAATAACACAATAGAAAAAAAGAGTCTATATACAGTGTGTGCAAATGGTGTGAGGAGGAAGGCAATACATAGGCCATAGTAGCGAAGTAATTACAATTTAGCAGATGATGATGTGCAAGTAGAGATACTGGTGTGCAAAAGAGCAGAAAAGTAAATAAAAACAGTATGGGGATGAGGTAGTTAGATTGGGTGGGCTATTTACAGATGAACTATGTACAGCTGCAGCGATCGGTTAGCTGCTCAGATCACTGATGTTTAAAGTTAGTGAGGGAGATATAAGTCTCCAGCTTCAGCGATTTTCGCAGTTTGTTCCAGTCACTGGCAGCAGAGAACTGGAAGGAAAGGCGGCCAAAGGAGATGTTGGCTTTGGGGATGACCTGTGAGATATACCTGCTGGAGCGTGTGCTACGGGTGGGTGTTGTTATCATGACCAGTGAGCTGGGATAAGGCTGAACTTTACCTAGCATAGATTTATAGATGACCTGGAGCCAGTGGGTCTGGCGACGGATATGTAGCGAGGGCCAGCCGACTAGAGCATACAGGTCGCAGTGGTGGGTGGTCTAAGGGGCTTTGGTAACAAAACAATGGCACTGTGATAGACTGCATCCAGTTTGCTGAGTAGAGTATTGCAAGCTATTTTGTAGATGACATTGCCGAAGTCGAGGATCAGTAGGATAGTCAGTTTTACTAGGGTAAGTTTGGCGGCATGAGTGAAGGAGGCGTTGTTGCGAAATAAAAAAGCGATTCTAGATTTGATTTTGTTGGATTGGAGGTGTTTAATATGAGTCTGGTAGGAGAGTTTACTGTCTAGCCAGACACCTAGGTATTTGTAGTTGTCCACTTATTATAGGTCAGAACCGTCCATGGTAGTGATGCTAGTCGGGCGGGCGGGTGCGGGCAGCGAGCGGTTGAAAAGCATGCATTTGGTTTTACTAGCGTTTAGGAGCAGTTGGAGGCCACGGAAGGAGTGTTGTAGGCATTGAAGCTCGTTTGGAGGTTAGTTAACACAGTGTCCAAAGAAGGGCCCGAAGTATACAGAATGGTGTCGTCCGAGGTGGATCAGGGAATCACCCGCAACAAGAGCGACATCGTTGATATATACAGAGAAAAGAGTCGGCCCGAGAATTGAACCCTGTGGTACCACCATAGAGACTGCCAGAGGTCCGGACAGCAGGCCCTCCGATTTGATACACTGAACTCTGTCTGCAAAGTAGTTGGTGAACCAGGTGAGGCAGTCATTTGAGAAACCAAGGCTATTGAGTCTGCCGATATGAATATGGTGATTGACAGAGTCGAAAGCCTTGGCCAGGTCGATGAAGACTGCTGCACAGTACTGTCTTTTGTCGATGGCGGTTATTATATCGTTTAGTACCTTGAGCGTGGCTGAGGTGCACCCGTGACCAGCTCGGAAAACCGGATTGCACAGCGGAGAAGGTACAGAGAGATTCAAAATGGTCAGTTCACTATGGCCCTGTCCTGCACCAATTCTATCGAGAGACCTGCGTCTTAGCCAGCAACTGGTGTACAGCATCCAGTTGAAGTTAAATGCATTTTCTCTCAGGAGTGAATAATAAGTCCACGTGGAGTGAGCATGGAAAGAGATCCGTTCCAAAACATTTCTCATATTGCTGGTATACTGGTTGGCAAATGGGCAAGACAGTTGTGGTGGGGTTCAGCTGAGACATTGAAATTGGGACATTATCATGGGCTATCCACTTTGAACTGTGAACCTATCTGAAGAAGAAAATGTAGAGAAATGCCAGAAGATTGAGTGCCGGAGAAGGGAGGGGGTTGGTCAACTGTACACGTAATTGATTTAGACTACACACTGCAAAATTTATAGTGATTTAGGCTAAGAATGCATTGAGATGCTGATCTGTAATTATAGCCTTGATGAGGAAGTTAATACTAGAATTATGAGATTAATATATTGTATGGTAATATAAATTTACATTCTGCCAGTGTTAAATTGAGGGTTTTTGATTTTTGGTGATAAAACCATTGTGAGTCACTGTCATTCAAAATTTTGGTTGGATAATTAATTGGGTTTTAATTAGGATTTGGAAACTGAATGATTTCCATGACCTATTCCCAATTCCTGACTACATCCTGGATGAATTCTGAGCAAAAGGACCCAGATGTGGACTCATGTTCCTACTGTGTGTACAAGGTGCCCAGAGAGGGGTGTCTGTCACTGATGTAGGAAGGGTTCGAAATGGGGTGGACATTTTTGTCATGCTGACCCCTATCTTTGTGCATAGTGCCAGTGTGATTGTCATATTTGCTGTAATGAAGCTTGTGTGTTATTTTATTTTGTATGTTTCATTTTCTGTTCCAGATTGACTGTGTTTAGATAAGAAAGGTCTAAAACTCAGCAACGCAAAGACAGGTTGTTTACTATGGATGAAACGTCAGGCACCAGAAATATGTACTTTGTTTAAATTTATGTTTAACAATTACGTGATGCTTGTATCCTTACATTTTTCTAGAAGAAGCTTAGCTTCTTGAGAGGGGAATGTGAGGGAAAAATTATGTATTCACCTTATTTGTTGGATATGTAACAATTATTTACTTAACGAACAGTAAGATATTTCTGTCCTGCTAATGCTGTGTTTTATGGTCTCCAATCTTGCACCCTGCGGCTAGTCTGGGTGTTGAGGACATGGGTTCTACTAGAGATATCTTGAAGCTGACAATTGATTTGTGTTGTTGATAAAAACCTGAAAGCTAGCATTCTATAGATAAGATGTTTGGGTGTGACCCGAGATAGAGATGGCCTAGAAGGGTTTAGAACAATGTCTCATTGTCTCATCTTCCTGGCATCTGGATAACTAAGTAAAATACCATCCTGTGTTGATAACCAAGGTGGCTTATGGGTTAGAAGTGACAGACTAAGCAATCTTGGTATCAGCTATATAAAAACTGTGCATCGTCTGTAAAGGCTAGACTCTCAGCCTAACAGTCAGTCAAGGCTGGTGGGCTGACGGTCTCATTATTGCAATAATTAATTGATATTAAATAAAGATGATTGTTTGAAGAAATGACCAAGACCAAGTCTCTCTCTTTGAATTTCCACGACACCTAATTCAATATTCCAGAGATTTGAGACTGGGACGGAGGTTCACCTTCCAGCAGGACAATGACCCTAAGCATACTGCTCAAGCAACACTCGAGTGGTTTAAGGGGAAACATTTAAATGTCTTGGAATGGCCTAGTCAAAGCCCAGATCTCATTCCAATTGAGAATCTGTGGTATGACTTAAAGATTGCTGTTCACCAGCAGAACCCATCCAACTTGAAGGAGCTGGAGCAATTTTGCCTTGAAGAATGGGCAAAAATCCCGGTGGCTAGATGTGCCAAGCTTATAGAGACATACCCCAAGAGACTTGCAGCTGTAATCGCTGCAAAAAGTGGCTCTACAAACTATTGAGTGGGTTAATAGTCATGCACGCTCAAGTTTTCTGTTTTTTTGTCTTATTTCTTGTTTGTTTCACAATAAAAAATATTTTACATCTTCAAAGTGGTAGGTATGTTGTGTAAATCCAATGATTCAAATCCCCCAAAAATCCAATTTAATTCCAGGTTGTAAGACAACAAAATTGGAAAAATGCCAAGAGTGTTGGTCAGGCTGTGTGTAACTGGTGAAAAAGGAGTCAGGCGCAGGAAAGCAGAGATGTGTGGACAAGGTATTTTAATAAAGAAGCACCAGTACAAAACAATCTCTCAGGTGCGGGAAAAAATACCTGTCACTAACAAAACGGGCATAAAAATACAAAACCCGGTAACAACAATACCAGCCGTCAGTAAATGCCAGAAACATAAAACAATCACGCACACAAACATGGGGGAAACAGAGGGTTAAATAATGAACATGTAATTGGGGTATTGAAACCAGGTGTGAAAACCAAAGACAAAACAAATGGAAAATGAAAAGTGGATCGGCAATGGCTAGAAAGCCAGTGACGTCGACCACCGAAAGCCACCCGAACAAGGAGAGGCATCAACTTCGGCGGAAGTCGTGACAGTGTTGAACACTTTCGCAAGCCACTGTACTTTTTGAAGGTTGTACTGATTATGATGAGCTAAGCTAATTCCAGCTATGTGTGGAGCCATGTTTGTTGACATACAATGCATTCTGGGTGTCACGTAATCGCTGTCGGACCAAAGATGTTATAACAAAATGAGGTGAGTAAGGGTTCACTCATTTTTTGAGAACTTCTGGAAGTGAATGGTGGGATGTGAATGATGGTAGAAAACAGCATGGCGGCGAGCAGAAACTACCCATCGTCGGATTGCTTTTGATTTCTAGAAAGTGTTTTACTCAATTGTTTCGATCAATTGTGAGCTCACCCGTGATGTGATTAATTACAATAATAATTGCTATTAGATAATTCATATTGTAGTTTATGTCAGCAGAGAGTTATAAAAATATGACAGCTTGTGTTACGTTAATCTTTCCTCAGTTAGCGCTAGGACAAATGTAGCCTACATTTTTTTCGGTTTGGATGATTGTATTATGATGTAGATACTTCTGTGAATGTCTGAACATTGCATCCAAAAATAAACTGCTCACATTCTGGACACAACTTTGTAAGGACTGTGTTTGTGCAAAATGTTTCTGAAAAAAGTATGGCCAGCTCAAATGCTGATTGTGGCATCATTCAAAACTGGCCCCTAAATAAGCATTCTAAATAAGCGTTCTAATCACACCGGTTTGATCATACACTACAGGGACCACTGTAGAATGATCACACCCATGTGTTGGTACGTGTGCAAAGGGTAATTTCAATGTTTACAATGCTGGTTGAAATTAGATGAAAATAGTACTGGTTGAAGACTTTTTGCAAATCCAAATGTGTTTTCCACGTAGATTCCACATCACAATAAGTTGACAAATGACATTGTTTCAATGTGAGGTGAGTGTGAGGATGAAAGTGTGTGTAACTTCAACAATCAAGTCATCAACATGCAGGGCTTCAAGTTTGTAGAACACATTCATAGATTTTTGATATGTTCATATCTCCTCCTATCCCCCCGCTTCCTAGTCTAGCTGACACCAAGGCCGAAGTCTTCCTGACTTCAGTCTGGAAAGTCTCCTTGATGTTGTATGCACGATACGTCAATAATGAAGAGGGCTGTCGTTTTTTATTGATTGGTTCTCTTCTGTCTTTCTCACTCAAACACCTACATGAGCAACCACACTCAGCCCACGATATTCACCCCCCCCCCCCCCTTCCAATATAACTGTTGTATTTAAAAATCCAACGAGAGGTCTCAACTCCCCAGGAAGATTTTTTAAAACCTTTGACAGAACCAATCAAAGCTTGACCAATTTTAGTGTGAATATTGCACCAACAAACTGACTCCTGTCCAGACCAGTGTGTCACAGCTCTACCTCGCTGTGTACCAGGTGAGTCGCGTCTGCAGGGCTACCCACCTCCCCCTTAACAGATAATTCAGAAATCACAATTATGAATATACTTTGGAGAATAAACACTCCCCATCGCCCTGAGGTGCGTTTCTCTTTATTAATCACCATGAATAATGGAATGACTGACAAAAAACAATGACAGCTCTATAGATATTCGTATCTGCGTATAGATGATCATTCTGTTTCATTAGAGGCATGTGCTCATGTAAGTGATGACTCAGATGGTATTGTTTACTCACTGCAAGGCTTCAGCGAGAGGCGCTCAAAGATCCCTTTGAAATCAACATACTGTCATTACGGAGCCTTTCCCTGGAGTTCCTTGTGCCACATTTTACCATGTAAACATCTCGCTGAGAGACATCAATTTCATTCCACAATCTCTCAATCAGTGGGTCTCATTCACACGGCTTATAATCAGAACCATATCTAACTATCTTCGTTGTTGTTAGTATTTACCCCTCAAAGGTCATCCATCATTCAAAGGTATCTGAACAATGTACCTTTCCAGTAAAAAAGTAAAAAACAATCTAATATTAATTTAAAGGAGCACAATGGTTTTCTCAGTGAATTATCTATTTTTGTATGTTGGCCTCTTGCAATATGTGCCTCTTTCCTAGTCTTTTCAACTCAATTATGAAATGCAGACTAGAAAACTTTCTTACATGAAAGTTCTAATGTGAGACCCAGTTTTTCACCGCAATTGGGTACATTTTTCGAAACATTCATCCCTTCAAACACTCTGTCACTATTAAAAAACAGTAATTTGTGCAAAACATATGTGTTACTGGTTTATAGATTTAACCTCCAAAGGCTGAACTAGCATCTGGGTCAAGTAAAAACAATGGAATACCTTACTTTCTTATTTTGAGTAAAGTGACCCTTAACTGGGCTATTACACTGGATGCAAAACCTTTACTAGACATGAGATGCTCCCGTTGTTTTAAATGAAACCTGGGAGTAGCATGGCTCTGCAAGCACTCAACATAAAATTACGCTCTGTTACTATTTTCAAGAATTCAATGTGCAAATTTGCACCCAAGAACACACCTGCCTGGGTAAGCTTCCTGTGTAGCAGCCAAAAAAACTACTGCTTTTAAAACCAGTGTGCTGCTAAGAGTATAGCTTCCTCCATCGTCCCTGTTCCATTCTGGGCTTGAAACTAGTGATCCTCTGCTCGCAAACACACGTGACCACCCTCCTTGACAACCTATTAACTGTTTGAGCTATACAAAAGGATCCAATTGACCACCCTCCTTGACAACCTATTAACTGTTTGAGCTATACAAAAGGATCCAATTGGATAGCTGCATTGACAACATTTGAAGCTAGCTGTGCAGTGAGCTTACGGTACGTTTTAACATCGTTACACTCACACCTTCTAAAGTTTCTACACAGCGAGCGACCCCAGCTTTGGAGCTGTGCCAAACCAAATCTGTCCAAAATAGCTCAATGAGTTTCTATGGGCTTATTTTGGACCCTAAGCTTGTCGCCTGCCTTCCCGCCATTGGGACAACGACTCCCATTGTTAGGGCGAAGACATGAGCATCTCGTCATTATATATATATATATACAGATCTCTGGTCAAACTGCGGATCCGGGTCACGGCACCAGCAAAACCGACATCAGCGTGCTGCTAACATTATAACTTCCTTCACTGTCCCCATACAAGGCTTGGAACTAGTGATCGCCTGCTCAAAAACACACGATTGCCCTCCTTGACAATGTAACAACTGATTGAGCTATACAAAAAGATCCAATTGGATAGCTCCATCTGCAACATTTCAAGCTAGCTGTGGAGTGAGCTTACAGTACGTTCTTAACATCATTACACTTTCACGAAACCCCAGTAGTACGTATGTTAAAGGGGGGCTGAACTCACTCATTTCACGTCCTCATGCTAGAATCAACAAGAGTTTGAAGTGGGTGTGTTATGTTTGCTACCGTTGTGTGTTCCACTTTACATGGAATATCCCAAAGAGCCACCGTACATGTGACGAATGGCTTAGCAACCGTGTGATGCAACATGACATTGTGAAAGTGATTGGTCAAGAATCCCAAGCTACGAGCATTTCTTGCTTTCTGCCCACTGGGCACAGACGTCAATTCAACGTCTATTCCACCTTGGTGCAACGTAATTTCATTGACATTACATGGAAACAACATTGATTCCACGAGTATGTGCCTAGTTAGTACATATATATAACTTCCACAAAATAAATGCTTTCCTTATAGGTTTCACATTTTTTTTTATATGTCAACATATAAAGGTCGAAGGAATTGTCTGTAGAGTTCAGAGACAGGATTGTGTCGAGGTACATATCTGGGGACGGGTACCAAAACATTTCTGCAGCATTGAAAGTCCCCAAGAACACAGTGGCCTACATCATTCTTAAATGGAAGAAGTTTGAAACCACCAAGACTCTTCCTAGAGCAATCGGGGGAGAAGGGCCTTGGTCAGGGAGGTGACCAAGAACCTGATGGTCACTCTGACAGAGCTCCAGAGATCTTCTGTGGAGATGGGAGAACCTTCCAGAAGAACAACCATCTCTGCAGCACTCCATCAATCAGGCCTTTATGGTAGAGTTGCCAGACTGAAGCCACTCCTCATTAAAAGTCACGACAGCCCACTTGGAGTTTGCCAAAAGGCACCTAAAGACTCTCAGACCATGAGAAACTAGATTTTCCGGTATGATGAAACCAAGATTTAACTATTTGGCTTGAATGCCAAGCGTCACGTCTGGAGGAAACCTGGCACCATCCCTATGGTGAAGCATGGTGGTTGCAGCATCATGCTGTGGGGACGTTTTTCAGCGGCAGGGACTGGGAGACTAGTCAAGATCGAGGGAAAGATAAACGGATCAAAGTACAGAGAGATCCTTGATCCCTGAGCTCAGGGCCTCAGACTGGGGCGAAGGTTTACCTTCTAACAGGACAACGACCCTAAGCACACAGCCAAGACAACGCAGGAGTGGCTTTTGGACAAGTCTCTGAATATCCTTGAGTGGCTCTGCCAGAGCCTGGACTTGAACCCGATCAAACATCTCTGGAGAGAGCTGAAAATAGCTGTGCAGCGACGTTTCCCATCCAACCTGACAGAATTTGAGAGGATCTGCAGAAAAGAATGAGAGAAGACTTGAGGCTGTAATCGTTGCCAAAGGTTCTTCAACAAAGTACTGAGTAAAGGGTCTGAATATTTATGAAAATGTATTATTTATTTTTATTTTATTTGCTAACGGACGACTGTGTGATCACGCTCTTCGTAGCCGATGTGAGCAAGCCCTTTAACTTCTTAGGGAGCAGTTCCCGTGGTGACGGTTTTGGAGAGTCTGGCGTGCCCAAAGTAAAATGTCTCCCACTCAGGCCCAGAAAATAGGATATGCACATAATTAGTACTATTGGATAGGAAACACTCTGAAGTTTCTAAAAGTGTTAACATAATGTCTGTGAGTGTAACAGAACAGAAATAACAGGCGAAAACCCGAGAAAAATCTATCCGGAATTACTTTTTTTTGTCACATTGGCTCTGTTTGACAGTCTCCCTATTGAGTTCTATGGCAAGCAGCTCCGAGATTTCAGTACCTATGGCTTCCACTAGATGTCACCAGTCTATATATAAAGCCTCAGAGAGATTGGAGGAAGCAGGAAGAATAGGTACAGGAAATGGCCAAGGTAGCTCAGATGTCAACAAGTTTTCTCGTGCGCGAGTCTGGCTGCGCACCCCACTTTATTTTACTTATATAACGATTTGGGGACCATCCGAGTGAAATATTATCGCTCATATTTATAAAAGGATAGCTAAGGATGCATTTTAACTGGTATTTGATTTGTTTAGGAAAGGTTTATAGCTATATTTGAACGCGTTCTCTTCACGGTTCAATGGGCGATTCAACGTTGGATTTTCTGAACATAACGCACCAACCAAACAGAGATTTATGGATATAATAAATGACTTTTTCTAACAAAAGAACCATGGATTGTCTTCGTGGGACACTTGGGAAGCCCTCAGCAGAAGTTCTTCAAAAGGTAAGAGATTTGTTTTCGCTGTGAAATGTGTTTTGTGTGAACCGTGATGATTTATGAACTTATGCTAATAGAAAATTATTGGAGGTGCTACCCTCAAACAATCAAATGTAGTGCATTCGCCGTAAAGCCTTTTTGAAATCTGACAACGCTGTGATATTGCCAAGAAGCAGAGCTTTTGATGACTATGCAACACTTGTATATTGATGAATGTTTAATAATTCAACTTTTGGATTTTGAATTTGGTGCCTTGCATTTCACATTAAACAGGTAAACATTCAAATGACCGCGGGGCCAGACGGATTACCAGGACGTGTACTCAGAGTATGCGCGGACCAAATGGCAAGTGTCTACACTGACATTTTCAACCTCTCCATGACCGAGTCTGTAATACCTACATGTTTCAAGCAGACCACCACAGTGTCTGTGCCCAAGATAGCGAAGGTAACCTTCCTAAATGACTACCGCCCCGCAGCACTCACGTCGGTAGCCATGAAGTGCTTTGAAAGGCTGGTCACAGCTGCACCATTGAGAGCATTCTGACTGGTTGCATCACCGCTTGGTTTGGCAAATGCTTGGCATCCGACCGCAAGGCACTACATAGTGTAGTGCGTACAGCCAAGACATCACTGGTGTCAAGCTTCCTGCCATTCAGGACCTCTATAACAGGTGGTGTCAGAGGAAGGCCCTAAAAATTGTCAAAGACTCCAGTCATCCAAGTCATTGACTGTTCTTTCTGCTACCGCACAGCAAGCAGTACCGGTGCGCCAAATCTAGGTCCAAAAGGGTCCTTCACTTCTAACCCTACCTACATGTACAGTTGAAGTCGAAAGTTTACATAAACTTAGGTTGAAGTCATTAGAACTCGTTTTTCAACCACTCCACACATTTCTTGTTAACAAACTATAGTTTTGGCAAGTCGGTTAGGACATCTACTTTGTGCATGACACAAGTAATATTTCCAACAATTGTTTACAGACAGATTATTTCACTTATAATTCACTGTGTCACAATTCCAGTGGGTCAGAAGTTTACATTCACTAAGTTCACTGTGCCTTTAAACAGCTTGGAAAATTCCAGAAAATTATGTAATGGCTTTATAAGCTTCTGATAGGCTAATTGACATAAGTTGAGTCAATTGGAGGTGTACCTGTGGATGTATTTCAAGGCCTAACTTCACACGCAGTGCCTCTTTGCTTGACATCATTGGAAAATCAAAAGAAATCAGCCAAGACCTCCGATTATTATTTTTTTAGACCTCCACAAGTCCTTGGGAGCAATTTACAAACGCCTGAAGGTACCACGTTCATCTGTACATACAATAGGACGCAAGTATAAACACCATGGGACCATGCAGCCGTCATACCGCTCAGGAAAGAGACGCGTTCTGTCTCCTAGAGATGAACGTACTTTGGTGCGAAAAGTGCAAATCAATCCCAGAACAACAGCAAAGGACCTTGTGAAGATGCTGGAGGAAACAGGTACAAAAGTATCTATATCCACAGTAAAACGAGTCCTATATCAACATAACCTGAAAGGCCGCTCAGCAAGGAAGCCACTGCTCCAAAACCACCATAAAAAAGCCAGACTACGGGTTGCAACTGCACATGGGGACAAATATCGTACTTTTTTTTCTCCTCTAGTCTGATGAAACAAAAATAGAACTGTTCGGCCATAATGACCATCGTTATGTTTGGAGAAAAAAGGGGGAGAATTGCAAGCCGAAGAACACCATCCCAACCATGAAGCACAGGGGTAACAGCATCATGTTGTGGGGGTGCTTTGCTGCAGGAGGGACTGGTGTACTTCACAAAATAGAAGGCATCATGAGGCAGGAAAATTATGTGGATATATTGAAGCAACATCTCTAGACATCAGTCAGGAAGTTAAAGCTTGGTCGCAAATGGGTCTTCCAAATGGACAATGACCCTAAGCATCCTTCCAAAGTTGTGGCAAAATGGCTTAAGGACAACAAAGTCAAGATATTGGAGTGGCCATCAAAAAGACCTGACCTCAATCCTATAGAACTTTTGTGGGCAGAACTGAAAAGGCGTGTGCGAGCAAGGAGGCCTACAAACCTGACTCAGTTACACCAGCTCTGTCAGGAGGAATGGGCCAAAATTCACCCAACTTATTGTGGGAAGCTTGTGGAAGGCTACCCGAAACATTTGACCCAAGTTAAGCAATTTAAAAGCAATGCTACCAAATACTAATTGAGTGTATGTAAACTTCTGACCCACTGGGAATGTGATGGAAGAAATAAAAGCTGAAAGAAATCATTCTCTCTACTATTATTCTGACATTACACATTCTTAAAATAAAGTGGTGATCCTAACTGACCTAAGACAGGGAATTTTTACTAGAATTAAATGTCCGGAATTGTGAAAAACTGAGTTTAAATGTATTTGGCTAAGCTGTACGTAAACTTCCGACTTCTACTCCACATATTACCTCGACTAACCTGTACCCCCGCACATGGACTAGGTACTGGTACCCCCTATATATAGCCTTGTTATTTTTATTTTATTGTCTTACTTGTTTTACTTTAGTATATTAAATGTTTTATTATTTTTGCTAATATTTTCTCGCTTACTTTAAAAAAAAAAACTGCTTTGTTGGTTAAAGGCTTGTAAGTAAGCATTTCTTGGTAAGGTCTACACCTGTTGTATTCGGCGCATGTGACAAATAAAATGTTATTTGAATTTGATTTGAGAGGTTTGTCTCAGCATATTTAACACCACAGTCGACCAAACAATTCTGCAGGCTCTTGTTTGATCTAATCTTGACTACGGGCCAGTGATATGGTCAAGTGCTGCAAAGAAGAACCTAGAAAGCTGCAGCTGGCCCAGAACAGAGCAGCACGTCTGGCCCTTCAATGTACACACAGCTGTCAACAGTATGCATGCAAGTGTCTCTTGGCTCAAAGTAGAGGAGAGACTGACTGCATGATTGAGCCATGATCACATGGAACTCCCTTCCATCTCAAATTACTCAAGTAAACAGCCAAATTAGCTTAAAAAACAAATAAAACAACACGTCACAGCACAATGCCTCTCCCCTATCTGACCTAAATAACTCATAGGCATATGTATATTTACTGAAGTATGTATGCGTGTAACTGATAGATGCCACTGAATGTAAATAGAATATATGAAAATGTAATATATTAATGTATTTGGATGTAGGCCTGGGGTAATGGGTATCTCTGTTTCTCTCAGTGCTGTCAGTAGGACCTTTGTTAATTTACATTTGTGTAGTTCAGTCCTTGAGCTGTTCTTGTCTATTGATGTTTTGTATTATGTCATGTTTTATGTGTTTTGTGGATCACAGGAAGAGTAGCAGCTGCTTCAACAGCAGCTAATGGGGATCCTAAGAAAATACAAAAAATACTTAAGATAAGGTTGAAGGAGGCTTTAACCCACCCTTAAATTATGAGCCCAATGTTTGGTTTGTTTCTCTCCCGCACTGCTGGTGTTAGATCAGGGGAATGTAGCATCTCACTACCTCTCCCCCTCTCTCCTCCTCCCCTTCTTCCACCCCTCCCTCTCTCTGTTTCTTGGGGTGTGTCTGTGGCAGCTCTTCTCTCCTCCACACGGTGTGTTGTGCGCTGCCCCCTTGTCTATGCTGCTGCTGCTGCTGCAGAGCTCACTCCCAGGATCTCTGCCTCCTCTTTCTTTCTCTCGGTCTCTCTTTCTCACTCTCTCTCTCCCTCTCTCTCATTTAACGGTGATAGGGAAGGCAGTGTGGTCTCTGCCTCTGTCTCGCTTTCACAAGCAAAAGCTTACAAGGGCGCACACACGCAGTGTGTCGGAGAAGGGATGGGGCAGTTGTTGTTTGTCAGTCTGGAATCCTGCTGAGAGTGAAAGGGAGGAAAGCGCCGGTCGGGAGCCGTGGAGCCCACATCACTCACAGCGGAGTGAGCAAATCTTTCTATCTCTCCCAGTAGGCAGCCTTCAAGAACAGCAGCTGCATCAGTTTTTCAGAGCAGCACTCTTCCCCCTCCCCTCCTCTTTCTCTTTCCCTTTCTGTCGCTCACTCTCCCACTCTCACCTCCGTCGGCAATGTGGGAATGTAGTGGACTGATGTAGCAAGCAAGCAGCCAAGGCTTTCAGATTTTTCTACCACAATGACAGGCGGTGGACAGACAGCTGGAGAAAGACAGACAGTCCGGGAGATCTGAGGGGAAAGGGATTGGATGGGGATCAGTTGGATTTACCCACCCCCTCTTCCGCCCCACCAGCCTCATCCATACAGATCCTCTCCCCCACTCTCTCTCCAGTTCCACTGGCTCTCTTCATGCAGGATTACCGTTCACCACTACAGCTGAAACAACGCTGCACAGGGCTGCCTGGAAGGACAGCAAAGAGGAGGCTGACCCAAAGCAGGGAAGAAGACTGTAGAGGAAGCCCCTGGACTGGAGCCTATATAAAACACCTGAGAAATAAAAAGAGGGCAACCCCTCCAGAGCCACAGAGGAAAAGGAATCGAGGGCCGTGGATCAGAGTGCCATTGAGAAGCAGTGAGTTGGAGCCGCAGAGGAGGTTTGTTTCTTATTGACACACACACAGGATTTACAGCTATGGTCTGAAGCTTGCCACACAGTGGATCAATGTCCTCCTGCCTGCCTTTTTCTTCAGCTTTTTTCCTCATACGGGAGTGAAGTATCTTGGGATTTACCATTGTTTCGTTACCACCTAACTACAGCGAGGCTCGCCCCCTCCGTTCAGCACCCTCACCTGTCCATGTCCAACCTGTGTGTCTGTTTGTTTCAGTGTTTATTTGTGTGTGTACTTAGCTAGCTCTGCGCCAGAGGGAGTGTATATTTGCTTACGTGTGCATCCTCGTGAGCTGCTTGGCTTGTAATTACTTGTACGTGTCTGTGGGTGCTCTCTTGTGTCTATGTGTGTGTGGGTATAAATGTAGGCATTTTGTGTGGGTGCATTGGTAAGATGCCCACTGTTGGTTCTGTGCCCCATCCCCTGTCTCGTTCGTGCCCTTTTGTCATTGGGCCTCCGGTTTGACCCCTGAACTTTGACGGCATCAGCAGGATGAGTGAGCACTCAGGAACGAGCACTCTGAGGGCAATGACCCTGGAGGAACCCGGGGACGAACAGGCCTCCCCTCGGGCCCCAGGGCCTCTTCGCTGTGGGCCCTGTGCCATGTGGTCTCGCCAGCAGACCTGGCTGTGTGCGGTGCCCTTGGTGATGGGCTTCGTGGGCCTTGGCCTCAGTCTAATGCTGCTCAAATGGATTGTAGTGGGCTCCATTCAAGACTATCTGCCCACAGACCTGGTAGACGCCAAGGGCATAGGGCAGGATCCCATCTTTCTCTCTGAACCCAGCGCACTGCCCAAACGACCAGACACTATGACCACGACTTCCACCACCAACCCTCTAGCGTCCGATGGCACGGCCCCAGCCCCGAGAACTCGATTTGGGCCGCCCTCCAACCACTCTGCCCCGCACCTCCACAACCGGATCGGCAGTGGCACCCACGTGATGGGCACCACCACCACTACCCGCACCACTCGACTTGTCCCGCCCGGTGGTAAAGAGGTGACCCCGCGCAGCACCACGGTACAGCAGAACGGCAACACGGGAAATGGTCGTAAGGATAAGGACCCCCTGAACTCACGACCTAGTTCAACATCCACGGCTACCAAAGCCACAACCAAGGTGCAATCGCCCACTTCTCCGCCATCTCCCCCAGCCAAGCCCACCGGGCGCTGGAACCCTGGACGCTCTGTGAAAGGTCCAGCTACACGCCCACACCACCGCTTCAGAACATGTAAGTCTGTTTTTCTTAAAGGGAGGGTGTGTTTGTGTCTGTGTGTGCAAATGGAACAAATGTTTCACAAGAGCTCAAGCGTTTGTTCTATCTAGCAAATGGCATTGGAGTGCTGGTGGAGCTGGTGCCCAATTACCATACATTAATATATTGCTGCTGCATAAGAAAACCCCCACAAAAGGCTACTTTGTATAAACCATAGTCTAAATATGTGCCGTATAAAGATGATCTCCTCTAACGGCATGAAAGGAGGCACTCATGCAACGTAATGGCATTCACACTGTGGCATTCATTAGCCAGTCCCTCCAGGATTTCGTGGGGATTTTCTGTGATAATTGCGGGCATAAATGCTTTATTTAGTTGTGCCAATTCTGACATTTTGCATGGCAATATGCAATGATTTTGTCCAATTAGTTTGTTGACGTATGACTTGATTGAAACATATTATGCAGTAAATGTGCAGAGCTCTCTTTTTGCACTGCGATGCTATAATATTTCACTTTTATGCTATAATATTGCAATGGTTTTACTATTTTATGCAGAAATAGTGTGGTGATTGGTCAAATTTGCAAGCCTTCGCATAATATGCAGGGAATTGTTGATTTAGCAAAAATAAATGCTATCTCAGAATCGCAGAATCCTGGAGAGACTGAATAGAAATCTGGAGGCACTTGATTTTCTTCTCATCTTTATCTTTGACTTGTGCATTAACGCAGCCTGCTCCTGCAGGCTCCACGCACTTGATATTAGTGTCATAAAAATGGTTGCTGCTATCTCTGTGGCACTATGATGGGTCCTGTTTCTCAGCTTAACGCGGGGGACACGAAAGCTTCTTAGGCAAACACTGTGACTGTGGACAACATATCGCTGTTTTGGAAAACAAATATGGAGGAGGGAGAGAGGAGGAAACCGGGAAGCTCTCACCTCCTGTCTGCCTGTATCAGATAGCGAGGCAAAGATCCCATTTAGATATGTGACGATATGAGCACTGCCGCAAGTACAGCAGAGAGACTGCAGGAAATACCACGGACAGAGAGAAGAGAGGGAGGAAAAGAGAGGTAGGGAAGATAGAGAGAAAGGAGTGTGAATAAGAGAGAGTGTTTGAGTGAGAGGGGAGGGAGGGAGAGAGGAGTGTGTGTGTGTGTGAGAGAGAGAGGGGAGGGAATAAGAGGGACATACAGAGAGAGAGAGCGAGTAGAGAAGGGAAGGGAGTTGGTGGCATTATTTAGGCTATTACTCCAGTGACCTTTTTTTTAAATCAAAAGTTACTTTTTTTCGTTTTGTGTTAATGAGTGTGTGAGTAAGTGTGTGTGCTTGCATGCATATATTTACTTTGTTTGTGTCTATGCATTAATGTAGTTTCTTGCTTACTTTTCCTTTGATTGCATTTTCATAAGGAATTTGATTTCCAGGACATAAATATCCTATTGGTTTATTAATAAAGCACATACTTCTGTATATTTTCACATAATTTACAGTTAGTAGCAGTACACAAGATGGAATGGAAATGCATTACTAATTGATTTACATTTTGTCTTGAAAAAAAGGGTTTGACTTTATTCATGCAACAAGTAAATTATCAAACCCATCAGTGTTCTATGTCAATATGAATTAATTATTTGAACGTCACAAGTGTTTGTCTGAATTACAGTTTGGCATTAGAATATGATCAAAACAAAGACGTTTACAGTAAGGCGACTCAACAGCTTCATTTTGACGTGAACAACAAACCTATGGGCAAAACTGGTTTAAATGGCGACAGTTTTGCTGTTGAAAATACATTATTGCAAAAAATGTTCCTTACTGGAAGGTTTTTTTCTCCAATTTCAACAATGATATTCATTCTTAATTGTTAGACATTGTGACGAAGTGAGATGAAGCTCCGCTAGCCTAAGCCTAGGGCAAGATTTTCATCTTGACTGGCTTTAGTTGAATATAAAACTCCATTAATGTATGTATAAATCGGGAGATGCTGTGCATGGCTGATGATG
Organism: Hucho hucho; assembly: GCA_003317085.1. Lineage (NCBI taxonomy): Eukaryota > Metazoa > Chordata > Actinopteri > Salmoniformes > Salmonidae > Hucho > Hucho hucho. The sequence continues at coordinate 157,622 of QNTS01001342.1, forward strand.
TCAGTTATGCAAGACATTGCGTATGAGGGGGCTGTCTGCATATAGACTACATATTCTATGACATGGGTGGAGACTTCACAGAGAATAACATTTAGGCCTCCTAGTCAAGTCTCTTTCCCATGGGGTTTCAGGTGAGACCTGAGGTTTGGAGTTAATATATAGTCCCAGCAAAATGGGGCTTGGAACATCATAAAAACGTTATTTTCCGGTTAAAAAGTCTCAGGTTGAGGAGGTGTTACATAACCAGATTACAACTAGCTAAATATGTTATTTATCTTATTGTTAAATAGACGTGTTTGAATAAGTAATCTTACGACCAGTTTACAACCTTACCATGACGAGGTGAGAACACGTCAGGTTGATGTCACTGATGTCATTGTGGCTGGTAGCCTAGCGGTTAAGAGCGTTGGGCCAGTAACCAAAAGGTACAGCATACAGGAAGGTATAATATTTGCACATTGATATATTAGCAGAACACTGCTTCTACGGTATTATGTGAAGTATGGAACTGCCACACTTGAAAGTTACTCTCATATTACTCTGTAGGCTACTGACGATGCAAAACTTCCTCCTGGAGGAAGCTATGAATTGGTTAGTAGCCTACAGAGCAGTGCCAATTTTAGCATGTAAATCTTGGGGGGGGCAAACTCCCCCCCCAAATTGGGGATGCATGCCAGCAAAGCCACTACACAACACAACACTAAACAAGGCTGCTCTTACAGTGTTTTCCCTGTACACAAAGTCAGAACCGTAGGATAAATAAAGGGGGCATTTAAGCAGACAATGAAAGCTCGTACAATATTCGATGATGACATTTCTCAAAAACAGGTTATAGGCTACATGTGCACCACCGAGTCAGAACAGTAACGTTAGGAGAAATGAAGAGTTGAAAATAGACAACATTTTTAGGGTGAGGCACATGGGCTACTAACAGCTTACTACACAACATACACTTAGTATTACTTTCTTAGATACAGTATACATATCTTCCTGGCATATTACATAATTTATGCAGCAGCATATAAGAATTTTTTTGACTTTGTTGTGATGTGCTCACTTGAACAGGAATGTGGCGTGGTGGTCCTTCGTGGGCAAATTTTTTCATCAAAAAGAAAGAGGCCAGATTTACCATTCCGAGAAAGAGGCCAGATTTAGAGTTAGATGACCATTCAAAACGTTTTTTCCCTGTCTGAGCTCGTTTATTCCCGACTTCCCATTTGCAATGCTTGCAGTTAGCCACTGTCACCGATTCCTTCCAAACCACTCAAGGGATATGTCCATTCTATACATTATATTTCTATGATTGAAATGACACCCACCCTGTATTCAAGAGTATGCTGTGTCTCAAACGATGGCAGGCACAACACAAACACCTCAGATGGTGTAAATAGGATCTAAGATACCACATACAGTATGTGGAAAATCTAAGTTTATGCGTTTTTTTTAATTCTTTACATTAAAGGTAAAAAAATGAAAATGTGTATTAAAAACATTTTTCAAAAAATTATGAAACAGTTTGACAACCCTGTTTGTAAGCTTTAAATGATATCAAACTCAACCGTTTATCTTTTCCAGTGATGAAGACATGGATGTCTCATGGCAGGGCGGGGTATGCAAAATGGGTCAACTTTGAGCACCTCGATCTCGTAAATGTTTTGGCATTCAGGTCCAAAAAATCACTTCCTGACCACTTCTATCATGGGCAATATGTATGGAAAGTTTTGTTCAAATCAAAAGGGATGCAGTCAAACAGTGATTATAATCAAATGGAACGACCCAATATCAAATAATCAAAATATATTGTGATTGTCTTTAAACTATTATACTTCTCCATATTTTTTACATTGGATTTAGACATTAAATATACAAAGTGCGGAACAATACTGCAATTGTTTTTGTGTGTGTACAGAATTTATTTATGTTCAGGGCCAATGCACATTCCTGTTAGTGAATATATTGTTATATTTCTAGTACAAGGGCTTAGAACACAGGGCTATGTGTTAATGCTCAAAATATGAGGTTAAATACATGTAAGAAAATATATGTTTCCTGATCTTTCTTATATCTCGCAGATATAGGAGAGACACTTCAAACCAAACTTTGTTTTGATATGTAGTAAATCTAATATTCAATTCGCTTGTAAGGCCCAATTTATTTTCTCCATCAAATATATATTTTGGGGTGAATACTTCAAGGGGTATTAAAATTCTAAATTAAATAGCTAAAGGATACATGGTATGACCTTCAATTCCATATAGCTTAGTAGAACCCCCCAACCCCCCAGCCTTAGACTGTTTAGTGCCAAAAATAATGGGTTAAATGTATGTAAGAAAAAGATTTTAAAAAGTTTCCTAATCTGTTTTATGTCTCTCAGATATAGGAGAGACACTTCATAATAAACTTCCTTTTGATATTTTTGGGGGACTATCTGTTGTCCTATGTAGTGAATCTGTTATTCAATGCGTTTGTATGGGCTAATAGCAGTAAGGCCCAAAATCTGATAGATTTTTTTTATACTTCAAGGGGTCTTAACATTCTAAATCAAATAGCTAAATGATCCTTGGTATGATCTTCTAAAAACCATTCCAAATTATGTTTGTTATTGCCATTGATTGAATTAGAACATATCTGATCTGATTCAGGAAACAAGGCGCATGTTGCAAGTCATGACTTCACAGGAAAGAATTTTTTTATTTTTATCAAAATGCGTTTTTTGGCAGAAATGCCTTCTTGAACATGTGAACTTTCATGTGCCTTAATAACAAACTTGTATGCCATCTGTAAATACGAATTAAATTGTTAAATTACGAGCCTTGTTGTTTAAGCCACAGAAAAAGCTAGCAACCTTTCCACTAGCCATGATTGGCTAAGATAATGAGTGGGCTGGACATTCCGAGAGAGGAGAGAGGATTGGTCTGCCATATTGAAGGCTGCTGTCTATTTGAGCTCGTCAGTCTGTGTTGGTAATCCTGTAGAGTGCGGCTTTTTTAAAAATGTATTGTGTAGTGGAGCTGCATAAGTGTTGCTCTCCATTTTCTGGAGGATCGAGATTTGAAACCAGCGGAATTAGAGTATGATAGCTAAAGAGATGGAGAAAACACCTGTCTCCGGATTACATCTTCAAACTAAGGGCAATCGTGGTATGGCATTCCTGACAGGGAGACGGGTCCATCATGCATGATGATGTATACAGGTAAGATAGTCTAGCTTCTAATTTTGACAGAAAGTGGTTTTATTTCAAGCTAAAATGTACTGTTAGCTAGCTAGCTAACATCACCTGGCTGGCTCCCTAGCTGACCTTACTATTTGTTTCCCAGAGCCATTTGCTTTTGTAGTTAGAGCCTAACGTTAGCTAGCTAACATTGGACATGGTTGGTTAGATCCGAGCACTGTGGCATTGTTGGAACTTTGTTCATTGTTGTTTAACTAGCTAACGTTAGCTGGCTGGCTCGTTAGCTTACGTTACGTGACTTGTGTGTCCTCTTAAACATTGTTTACCTAGCTAGCTAGCTATATGTCTTAAGCTAAATTGTACTGTTAACTTCTTAGGGAGCGGCTCCCGAGGTGACGGTTTTGGAGAGTCTCGCGTGCCCAAAGTAAAATGCCTCCCACTCAGGCCCAGAAAATAGGAAATGCACATAATTAGTACTATTGGATAGGAACCACTCTGAAGTTTCTAAGAGTGTTAAAATATTGTCTGTGAGTATAACAGATATAGCAGGCGAAAACCCGAGGAATTTCTGTCCTGGAAAAAGTGTATTTGACACATTGCCTAATTTTGAACCACTCCCTATTGAAAATGACCTTATATGGGAGTAAGATTGCAGTACCTATTGCTTCCACTGGATGTCAACAGTCTCTAGACAGTGTTTGATGATGTTATAGTTGCTCTGGATGGTAATAGAAGAAAGATTTCGAAGTGGTCACCAGATGTAAACAGAAGAGGATGCGCGTTCACGGGCTCGCGCGCGCTGTGTTTTTTTCCTTTCCTATCGCCCAGTTTATAATCCGGTTGAAATATTATACTAAATATACATAAAAGTGTTCCTAAGGATACATTATCAATGATGTTTGATTGTTCTTGGACAACTGTATAGGTATAGGTTGAACGCGTTCTCTTCACGGTTCAATGGGCGAGTGGACACTGTATTTTATGAACATAATGCGCCAACCAAACAGAGATTTATGGATATAATAAATGACTTTTTCTAACAAAAGAACCATTGGATGTCTTCGTTGGACACTTGGGAAGCCCTCAGCAGAAGTTTTTCAAAAAGTAAGAGATTTGTTTTCGCTGTGAAATGTGTTTTGTGTGAACCGCGATGGTTTATGAATTTATGCTAATGATAAAATATTGGAGGTGCTACCCTCAAACAATCAAATGTAGTGCTTTTTTAAAATCTGACAACGCTGTGATATTGCCAAGAAGCAGAGCTTTTGATGACTATGCAACACTTGTATATTGATGAATGTTTAGTAATTCAACTTTTGGATTTTGAATTTGGCGCCTTGCATTTCACCGGGTAGTGTCGGGAGTGGGGCGCTAGCGCCCCAGCGCTCCTTGCTGCTCCTTAAGAGGTTGTTTAACTAGCTAACGTTAGCTGGCTTCCTCCCCAGAGGAAAGGAAAATCCAAGATAAGACCTCTTCTTAACCACATTTATTCATCCTAGACATGATTAAGCACAATTCAACACCAATATGAGATTTTGACTATTTTCTCATACTTCCCAAATACTGCTCCTGAGAAATTGCCAATGACTTGTCTCACTATGATCAAGCAATAAGATCTCAAAATGTCTCACAATGTTCTGGGGTAAGTCTCATTCCAATGTTCTTAACTAGCTAGCTAACGTTAGCTGGCTGGCTCCCTAGCGGACGTTATTATTCATTTCCCAGAGCTGTTTGCTTTTGTAGTTAGAGCCTAATGTTAGGCATTGTTGGCACTTTGTTCATTGTTGTTTAATAACTTCTTAGGGAGCAGCTCCCGAGGTGACGGTTTTGGAGAGCCTGGCATGCCCAAAGTAAAATGCCTCTCACTCAGGCCCGGAAAATAGGATATGCACATATTTAGTACCATTGGATAGGAAACACTCTGAAGTTTCTAAAAGTGTTAACATTTTGTCTATGAGTATAACAGAACAGATATGGCAGGCGAAAGCCCGAGGAATTTCTGTCCTGGAAAAAGTGATTTTGACACATTGCCTCATTTGGAACCCCTCCCTTATGAAAATGCCCATATAAGGGAGTATGAATGCAGTACCTATTGCTTCCTCTGGATGTCAACAGTCTCGAGACACTGTTTTGATTCTGTTTAGCTGCTTTAGATGGTAGAAGAAGAAGATTTAGGAAGTGGCCACACAGAAGTCAACAGTAGAGAATGTGCGTTCCCGGCTGGCGCGCTCTGTGGTTTTTTTCCTTTCTTATCGCCCAGTTTATATTCCGGTTGAAATATTATACAACATATACATAAAAGTGTTCCTAAGGATACATTATCAATGATGTTTGATTGTTCTTGGACAAATTTATAGGTATAAGTTGAACGAGTTCTCTTCACGTTTCAATGGACGCTGTATTTTCTTATCATAACTCGCCAACCAAACGGAGATTTATGGATATAATAAATGACTTTTTCTAACAAAAGAACCATGGATTGTCTTCGTTGGACACTTGAAAAGCCCTCAGCAGAAGTTCTTCAAAAGGTAATTGATTTGTTTTCGCTGTGAAATGTATTTGGTGTGAACAGTGATTGCTAATGAATTTATGGTAATGAGAAAAATATGTGAGGTGCTGTCCTCAAACAATCCAATGTAGTGCTTTCGCCGTAAAGCCTTTTTGAAATCTGACAACGCTGTGATATTGCCAAGAAGCAGAGCTTTTGATGACTATGCAACACTTGTATATTGATGAATGTTTAATAATTCAACCTTTGGATTTTGAATTTGGCGCCTTGCATTTCACCGGGTAGTGTCGGGAGTGGGGCGCTAGCGCCCCAGCGCTCCTTGCTGCTCCTTAAGAGGTTGTTTAACTAGCTAACGTTAGCTGGCTGCCTCTCCAGAGGAAAGGAAAATTCAAGATAAGACCTATTCTTAACCACATTTATTCATCCTAGACATGATTAAGCACAATTCAACACCAATATGAGATTTTGACTATTTTCTCATACTTCCCAAATACTGCTCACTGCAGTGTTAGACATATTTGAGAAATTGCACCATCAAAAATGGGTGAGGAAACTTTTAAGAAATTGATAAGATCTTCTGAGTGTTGAGACTTGGATGTGATAACTGAAACATATTTGAGACGTTGGATACAGTCATCAATGAGTTTATATTTAGATCTTGCTGTTTATCTCACCCTTTGAAGGTTTTGAGACACATTAACTACTTAGGGAGTGGTGGGGCGCTTCCGACACTACCCGGTGAAATGCAAGGCGCCAAATTCAAAATCCAAAAGTTGAATTATTAAACATTCGTCAATATACAAGTGTTGCATAGTCATCAAAAGCTCTGCTTCTTGGCAATATCACAGCGTTGTCAGATTTCAAAAAGGCTTTACGGTGAAAGCACTACATTTGATTGTTTGAGGGTAGCACCTCCAATTTTTTCCATTAGCATAAATTCATAAACCATCGCGGTTCACACAAAACACATTTCACAGCGAAAACAAATCCCTTACCTTTTTTAAGAACTTCTGCTGAGGGCTTCCCAAGTGTCCAACAAAGACATCCAATGGTTCTTTTGTTAGAGAAAGTCATTTATTATATCCATAAATCTCCGTTTGGTTGGCGCATTATGTTCATAAAATACAGTGTCCACTCGCCCATTGAACCGTGAAGAGAACTCGTTCAACCTATACCTATACACTTGTCCAAGAACAATCAAACATCATTGATAATGTATCCTTAGGAACACTTTTATGTATATTTACTATAATATTTCAACCGGATTATAAACTGGATGATAGGAAAGGAAAAAACCACAGCGCGCGCGAACGCGCATCCTCTTCTGTTTACATCTGGTGACCAGTTGGAAATTCTTCTTCTATTACCATCCAGAGCATTCTAACATCATCAAACACTGTCTAGAGACTGTTGACATCCAGTGGAAGCAAAAGGTACTGCAATCTTACTCCTATATATAGCTGTTTTCAATAGGAAGGGGTTCAAAATGAGACAATGTGTCAAACACTTTTTCCAGGACAGAAATTCCTCGGGTTTTTGCCTGCTATATCCGTTCTGTTATACTCACAGACAATATTTTAACACTCTTAGAAACTTCAGAGTGGTTCCTATTCAATAGTACTAATCATGTGCATATCCTATTGTCTGGGCCTGAGTGGGAGGCATTTTACTTTGGGCACGCCAGACTCTCCAAAACCGTCACCTCGGGAGCCGCTCCCTAAGAAGTTAATCTTATTTGGATAATTTGTTTAATAAATCAAGATCGCAAAATGTTCTTAAGTCTTATTTTGCATCAATGTAAAGTTTTAATCAGATTTACTATATAAGGCAAAGTGGTGGTCATTCGCTCAGCTAGAATATAACCAATTAAACAATTCTTTAAAATCATGTTTTTATTATTATTTAAATAACAGCACAATTAACTACACATCCAATGCACAGTATATAGATGTTGTGACAGTGGAGGGTATGGGTTGCTGCATCCCCAGAACCTCCCTGTGGAGTATCAATCAGTACAGTATGTTAATGAAACTACTGAAATAGAAAACAAAATATCCTAGAAATGAACAAATCAAGCCATACGTTTACAAAGCATTAATAACAAACAATAAAGAGAACAATGATGAATGCCAAAGTAGTGTGCTGCCTTAGGCAGAACTGGCAATGCTGTTTTAATGACTCTAAAGCTATCTTTTCTGTGTTCTTAAAGTAGTTTGTGCTAATCTTTCTCCAGAGTATTAGGGAAATGCACCACAAAAACAAGGCCAGGCATTGAGGATAGATCCATACAAACAACTTTGCCCAGAACCTGCTGCAGAGTGACAACAACCATCCGTACAGGGGTTTCCAGAAGGGGCACGATTTGAAAACATGTGCCACTTGTTGCATCATCTTGCAACAGGCAGATATCTGCACTCTCAAATTCACAAACAAGTGCTAACATGGAAGAGTTGCCAGATTCTTTATGTGTGAAAAAGAACTCCACTTGGCCATACTTGATCTGTGTCCCATTACGATATACGACAGTGAAGTTGTTTTTTCTTTTGTCTTTCTTGTAATGTCTGGATGTGAGCTGCATTCTACAAACCTGAGCCCGTTTAAAGGCTCTCAGAGTTCTGTTTTGAATGGGGTGACCTACACACTCCTCCAAGGCAGTCAGATTGTCTTCCTCAAGTTGAAACACACTTGCTCTGATCACACTCGTCCTTAAATAACTACTTTCTTGGCAAAAGCTGTAGTCATAGAATTCTGCAACGGCATTGCCAGGTTTTACACTTTGTGCAATTATTGGAAGAGACCAACACCATTTACTATCTGAATAAGTATATTTTGAGTGCCATGTATAAGCCGTAGCAAATAGACGTTTTTGTGCTCAAAATGGAAACCTGAATGAGTCCACAGTGGCCCAAGATCTCTAACACTGTCAGCTAAGTGAACAAGTAAGTGCATATTAGCAGTTTGGTATCTCTCACCATAAAGATCAGCTATCTGGGAGCAAAGGTTCAAGAGTAGTTTTTCAGCATGGTCAATCTGTTTAACTGATATGGAGTCCATCAAGAGTATGAAAACTGCTTCACTAAGAAGTAGAAAATGGTTGTAATAGAAAGCACCAAGAAGACCCTTGAAAACAACCAGGTCAAAATATAGCAAAAGGGACCCATATTTGGATGCTTTGAAGAACATTCTGTGTGATGTAACTGAGCGAGGACTACGTGTCAGATTAGATGGTGGCAGTATATCTTTTAAGCGCTTGTCAATCTCACATGTCCCTTTGATCATGCTAAAAGGCTGACGAGAGAATTCAGTAGAAAACAACAAAAACATTAGTAAGCGCATGACTCCAAGCAGTACAGAGTGTATGTAGTCAACGGCATTCCCACAAATAAGGTCAAAACTTTCAAGTTTACTGATCCTTAATTAACACCATGCACAGTGCTTTGAGTCTCAAAGGATGATTTTGCATCATCAATTAACTTCATGTGTTCGCTGTGGGCCTTTTGGGTTGTCCTGCTGAAATGGGAAAGCATGAATATGTCCTCTCACTCCAGTTTTCAGTCACTCCAGGCTGTTCACATTTGAGGCATCCAAATTGACCATTGAATTGCACAGTATTGGAGACCAATGCCCTTGCAGGCAAGTCACACTTTCCAGCGATGGTCAAAACTTTGCATAGAAAAGACTTTGAGGTCTTCCTGTATCTAACAAAAACACCATGCTCTTCAAGCTTATGTAAAGTGTTGCTTAAAAGCTTCAGGAATGTCAACATGGAAGATTTGGAGTCCCCAAACCAAAGTCCAGCAAAAATCATATTTTCCCTTTTAGTGCGTTCACCGTAGCTCAACTCATTAATGATACAATAAAATGGCCAGACTGAGAATTTTGACGATTTAAAAATAGGCTCTCCATCAGTGTTTCAGTTAAATTATGTATTTCTAGGATCTCTAAATGGCCCACCAACAGCTGCATATTTTCTGCTCCAAAGCCACCATAAAAAAGCCAGACTACAGTTTGCAACTGCACATGGGGACAAAGATCGTACTTTTTGGAGAAATGTCCTCTGGTCGGATGAAACAAAAATAGAACTGTTTGGCCATAATGATCATCATTATGTTTGGAGGAAAAAGGGGGAGGCTTGCAAGCCAAAGAACACCATCCCAACCGTGAAGCAAGGGGGTGGCAGCATCATGTTGTGGGGGTGCTTTGCTGCAGGAGGGACTGGTGCACTTCACAAAATAGATGGCATCATGAGGCAGGAAAATTATGCAGATATATTGAAGCAACATCTCAAGACATCAGTCAGGAAGTTAAAGCTTGGTCGCAAATGGGTCTTCCAAATGGACAATGACCCCAAGCATACTTCCAAAGTTGTGGCAAAATGGCTTAAGGACAACAAAGTCAAGGTATTGGAGTGGCCATTACAAAGTCCTGACCTCAATCCTATAGAACATTTGTGGGCTGATCTGAAAAAGTGTGTGTGAGCAAGGAGGACTACAAACCTGACTGTTACACCAGCTCTGCCAGGTGGAATGGGCCAAAATTCACCTAACTTATTGTGTGAAGCTTGTGGAAGACTACCCGAAACGTTTGACCCAAGTTAAACAATTTAAAGGCAGTGCTACCGAATACTAATTGAGTGTGTGTAAACTTCTGACCCACTGGGAATGTGATGAAATAAATAAAAGCTGAAATAAATAATTCTCTCTACTGTTCTGACATTTCACATTCTTAAAATAAAAAAATGGTGATCCTAACTGACCTAAGACAGGGAATTTTTACTAGGATTAAATGTCAGGAATTGTGAAAAACTGAGTTTAAATGTATTTGGCTAAGGTGTATGTAAACTTCCGACTTCAACTGTATATCATCATTGTTATCTCTTACCTTTTTCTGCCTCTTGAATCTGAAATTCTGTTTTTATTTGAAACCTTCTTTTGCAAACAGCATCAGCAGTTGCTCCTCGATAGAAACTTCAATAAAAGAAGATGTTGCTACCTCTTTCAGCACGTTGGCACCACAAGATTGACATATGCTATCATCCTTCTCAACTAATACCAAACAATGACTACAATACTTGTGCAAGATATAGGATACTGCAGCAGAGTAGGGGAAAAATTCTCTGAATGTGTGTATGCTGCTCAAACAATCTGTGTTAAGCTGCTCTGGACAAAGCAACGTAATCAGTTTCAGTAAGTCAATGAGGGCCTTTCCAGTGACTTTGTGACAATTTATATATGTCATTATGATAAGAAGGCACTCAGCAACAGTTGTAAGGGCATTGTCATAGAGTGGTTGTTCCGCATTAATCACTGAATCCTCCTTGCATGTTGAGGGAGCTCAATCTCTGCCAGCAACACTTTCAAATTCCTCATCCCAGTTTACACAATCATCAAAGGCAGACTCCTCCATGTATTATGAAACTCCTCATCCCAGTTTAGTCCATCATCATAGGCTGACTCCTTCATGGCAAGAGACTCCTCTTCAAAGACATCCCAATCTTCCTCAATGTGAATTTCCTCAATATTTTGCTCTGTATGAGGCTTCTGTTCTTGGGTTGGAATGCTCAATCTATTGTGATGATCCTGTGAACAAGTCAAAACAATGTATATGAAAACAACAAACTAAATACAATAACAAATCTTTACATCTACAAAATTGATAGATTAGGTCCTAAATATTTAGTTTTTCTATTTGTGACAGAATTAATCTTTCTAATTATTTTGTAAATTGTGTTGCCGTACAATAAAGCTACACTGTATTTGTGAAAACCTGTGTGTGTGTGTAACACATGTGCAACCATGCCTATGGATGTGATACACCTGAGGTGTAAATGTGTTTTCACCATAATTTACTTGGGATCAGTGGGCTGTAGGCTAGTCCTAATAATGTAGCCAAGTACCTGAACTTTGATTAGTGCTTTCCCCCAGCCTTCCTGAGTTATGCTCCATACCCAGCTGCATATACAGAAAAATAGAAGCAGGGATTATGAAAAAGTGGTTTGTTATGGTAAATATTCAGTCATGCGTTACCGAGAAACATATCATCATGGCAGTGTGCAAGGGGCTATATTACTCCTCACCTGTACATGTTCAGTACTATGCCGTCTATGTTTCATTAGGGGCTCCGACAGTTTCTTTTCTCCAACGACGCGATGAGTCATGCCTTTCAGTCATTCTGGACACTGTGTAATAAAAATTTGCGATCAGCTAAACCAACAACAACCATGCGTAAAATTGTAGCGTTAATAAGAAAATTATATTGGCATGCTTCAGTTAGCCTATAGTTACAAGATCGTTTCTGATTGTTGGACGCCTTTAGAAAGTGGCCTTGCTTCAGACTAAGAACAAATGAAAAGATAAATGCCTGTGAACATTCATTTGTTCCTAGATAAAAACTAGGAAGTAAACATCTTCCCTCTTGTTTTTGGTATTTAAGGATTTGCTCCTTAAATGCAGCGCCATATTTTAGACTCCCCTAGTGCTTAAGTAAAAGCATGTCATCTATTCAACTTCATGGATTGGTAGTTGGCGATCCGCTTGGCGCCTGAGAGGGATTCGCTAGCTAAACGGTCATGAATTAAAAACAAATGTGACTAGCAAGGTCTGCAAACTAATGCTGGAGAAAGGAGAAGCAAGCTACACTCGTGACTCGCTCACTCCAAGTACTCAAACAACGTTAAACAAGGTGTGTATAACTGAATTGCATTTTCCTCCCATCAAGTAAGCACCATAATGTAGTTTTAGCCGGACTAGCTATCAGCTAGCTAACGAGCTAACGTTGGTTTATCTTAGCTAGCTAGCTGACATTAGCTGTCTAACCACTAGCTAGTAGCTAATTTATTTGGCTAATGTTACTAACGTTAGTGCTATTAGTTTGGGTAACTTTGGCTATGTGAGACATGTTTTTACAAAACAGAAGTAAAAAGATAACGTTACAAATGTAGGTGAGCATTACAATTAGCTATTTTCTGCCACCATGGCTAACTTCAATAGAGGCCTTTCTCGAACGTTTGAAGTGTGTGGTAGTTAACTAACCCCACAAGACCAAGCCACACAACAACCTAGTATGTGTTGGAGCTAGCTAATGCATCTGAAATGGGATCATACATGTTTATGGACCTACTAGCTAATGTCCTTCAGTTGTCTATATTAAGTTTCATTAGTTTTTGCAACAATATTTTCAATGTATATTTGGTATATAAAATGTTGAGGACTGAATTACACCACATAGGCTGTTAAAGGTGGTGGAAAGTGTAACTTAATTATATCCTATATTCCTGTGTTCCTGGGGTAAAAAAGGGTTGTATATGCAGAGAATCTATATGTCATGAGTTTCCGTCTCCAATCAGCTAGTGCATTTGAAGTGGAGGGGTTGGTACCAGTCTCCCAATTAGTAGCTAATAGCATTACCCCATCCAGGCAGTCTGTGTAATTCAGGCAATTGGGAGAAAATTAACTTCCACTTTCCACCCCCTTTCAAATGCTTGGTCTTCCAACATGATAGTGAGTCCCTGTCACCATTGGTAACCACACATCAAACATTCTGTGGCATGTGTAGCTATTCTTGTGGGGAACACTCTTTACCATTGTCTTACTTATAGTTGTAGGCTCAATTTGCAGTACATTTTGCATCAGTGTTTTGATTGAATCACCCACCAGCCTGAAATGATCAAGAATGAAGATGTCTCTGCCAGCTAGAGAATTGCCAAAGAGACAGCGCAAGCCAGCACCTAAAGTGAGGGAGATGGAGATCCTTCTCATGATGCTGATGACACAAGAGGTAGGTGCTGACCACAAAAGCTAATAGTATCTGTCAGAATTGTTTTAACTTGCACAATTGTCTGTTTGTATTGGTTCTGAGCAGTGTGTGGGATTGTTTTTTAAATAAATGTATTGGTCTTTTCAGATCTGTTTGCCTTTGTGAGGTTTGAGGATGGATACTCAGCAAAGATATTTGAAATTCAAAACATCCTTCAGGAGGAAGACATGCCCATTCAACATCTTGCGGCCTGGCGAGAAGGTTTTGGCAAAGTGGGCAGATGGCAGATTTTACAGAGCTACAGTTGAATATACAAAAGTCAATGAAGAGCCCAGGAAGGCAACCAAAAAAACAAAAAATAGGTGAATTTTATGGCAAGAATTTAGTACATCCTCTTCATTCTCATCCTTCCCAGCCCCACCGCCTATTCTCCCCACCCCACCAGGATGGCGCACACTTCCCCCCTCCCCAAGCTCCAGACTCTGACTCTCCTGGAGCTGGCCCAAGCTATTTAAACCTGGACCGGAAGGCTACACCCCTTTGTTGGGAGTCATTCATGGGCATGCTGCTGTCGTCTAAAGAACCAGGTCCACTGAATGCAGAATCCAGAGCTCCAACACCTTCATCTTCTTCTTCTGTTTTTGCTGACACAGTTGTTATTGACCGCAGTCCACAGAGCGAATATGGGGAGCCCATGGAAGATGAACACAGACCATGGCAGCCATGCCATATCTGCAAACAGCAAGTTTATAAACTAATGGAGGAAAAGAGGAAAATGGAAGAGGTGCTGTTGAGCTTGAGTAAGATGTAGTTTCATTCTTTCACTTTGCTTGTCTGAGAAGCAGTACATTATAGTTGTCATTGTCTCATAACACTCTCATGTAATGTTTTCTTACAGGCCCTGACCAAGTCAAAGCTGTGAGGGGCTTATGTGACAGTCTTGAGAAATTCCAAGAGGCTGCATCCGACACACCTATTAGGATGGGCAAGCAGGAGCTGTATCTGGGCTGTGGTCTGTACATATCATCATTTAATCTTGCCGTAATTCATCAAACATCACAGCGTTACTGCCTCCGCCTGTTCCATCTCCTGTTTGACAATTTCTTTCACTGACAAGGAGTGTGTCAACGCTGTTGCCTTTGGACAGCATGGAAAGTGTCCTGAAGGCAAATCGATGCTGGACTAGGCCCGAGTGAACGCAATCCTGACTAAGTATAACCTTTGATAAACTAGAGCAACATACAAAATCCACCCATAGAACCTCACATATCCATTTGGGTGAATGAGAGATGGGGGTACTGTTCAGAAGACTTGGGTTGAAATGTGGTTCTGACATTTAAGGTTTTTGGTTTATACTCTACACCAAACACTTTCTTAAACAACATTATTTTCTGTTCATCAACTGCAGCTTATGTCATGCGTTTTGCATCCATGGACGGCTGGAAGGCGGTGGAGTCTGGTAAACTAAAGGCCTTCATTAACAAGTGCTGGACCTTGCTGAAAAATCCAAACGTTATAAAAGAAGATAGGCCAGTTGGGGGATTGGGCTCTTAAATTAAGTACTGTCTTATTGTTTGATATTTTAGATAATAATGCATTTGAGTAAGGACTACATTTGGTCATTGTATTTTTTATTTGTCATGATTTTAGAATTATAAGATTCTATCTGGGTTCTGAGTGATTCTGAGATATTGAGCATCAGAATTTTCACATCTCAGCAAAACTGTTATTTAGTATATTAAACTTGTATTGCTCAACAAGGTCATCACCCTGAAGGTACTAAGAGTACCAAGTATCCACATTCTAGTACATTTATATATGCAAGTGATTTCAAAAATTTTAGATCAACATTACGTCAATAACCCCCCCCCCACAGATAGAACCTTATAATTATAAGTTCACGTTGGTTATGCTAAACTTGGTTATAAAAAAAGGATACCTTAAGTTCATTAAGCCCCTTGCACACTTCCCAAAACAACCCCAACAAATGCCAACAAACTCGGAACATAAAACAGTGTTTTCTCAGTGTTCAGCACCACAGTTGAAACATCTCTAGTTAAGCTAATGACTTTCTTTAAGCAACTGATACTGGTCAGTGTTCCATTCTATTTCTCCATTATCTTGTGCTGCTTCCAGTGTACTACAGTGCCTCTTGTGATACTATTGATCATAGCGTCTTAATTGAACAAATTGCTTAATTGGTTTCAATCTTAATTGTCGATTAGGCAGTTTTGTGTTGGGTACTTGGTTTCCGCCTTACTGTATTCATCTTATTTTCCTTAGAAACAAGAGCACACTCATGTTCATTGTGTCTCTGTAGATCATGGGCTCAAAATGGCTATTTCTCCCTCATGTCTTTTAATTGCTCTAAAGGACCATTAAGGAGAACTCGGCAGTCAATGAGCACAGCAATTAATGAATGAGACCTTGGTTTTCTTATTTTTCTCCTGTACTTCTCTTGTTGTATTATGGTCCATTCTCTTTAGCATCTCATTGTTGCTCCTAAGGGGGGTCTTAGGATAAACACTTTAGACTCAAATGATTCCAAAATAATACTAGTTTGAGAAATGCTTTTATTTCTCTTGAGATTGAGAAAATTCCACTATAAGCGACTGGTTTTTCCTCTGGGCCGTTAGCTAACGTTAAGTGACGTGTGTACATATTCCATTGATTATGGCCGGTGTCAGTAAACGTCTGGAGAAAAAAAACATAATGAAATTGTTGGTTTGGCTGTTTTCATGTTATCCAGAGGTAAACAAATCATCGGCCAGAGCGTCAAGCAAAACGAGATGGGTGGGGCTAAAGCTTAAGAGGGTGTGAACGATGCTGAATGGGTGTAGACAAAGAAGAGCTCTTCACTAGATAGCAAAACATTCAAAGGCGATTATCTCAAAAGTCAGTTTACAAGTTGATCAACTTTCAAAGCAGAATTACTTTCCCATTGTTTCCTCAAATGCAGTGTATGATATACCATTTTGTAGTTCTGAGTCTCTACTTTTATCCAATGTAAAAAATACCATTTCACATTTTGCTACATAAGACCGAATCCAGGTGGTCAGTCACATATCATGATGCAAATAAATGTTCCTTTGTTGGGAGACTTAACTGTAATAAACAATGACTTTGTACAATATGTTTGTTATTGCCTTGGATTGAATTAGAACATATCATGATGTAAACACGTCCTAAGTTTGTAGACACCTGTTTTCTTTAAAAAGTTGTTTTGGGGGTGGGTCTGCAATTTTCGCCGCTTTGTAGAATCACCCATATAGGGAATAGGGTGCCATTTTGGAGGCATTCACTAAATCCTCACATGGCTCCTCTCTTCATCTGTTCCTTTCCTATTTTCCTCTCCTTGGTGATGGCCGCTCATTCTCTCCATATCATTGTCTTCTATCTCAATCTACACTCTTCTGTCTTTCTGTCGTTCTTTCTCCTTCACTTTCTCTCTACCTCAGTATCCTTTTCAATCAGTTCTATTTAATCATATAAATTCTGCATTATGCATGCAAGCACACACAGATGTACACACACATTTACACAAGCAGTATCAAGGCTTTGTGTACAGAGCATCATTGCCCTTATTTAAGAAACCAGGGAGTGGATGTATCACTGCAAACTGAATGTTTGTGGGAGACCATGTGACATTGAATATGAACAGTGATGATTTTAGCATGAACTATATCCTGGTGGGGCAAACAACATATATATTTGTATGCATGCCAGCAAAGCCACTACACAACACAACACTAAACAATACATTAATTGCACTATAACGTTGACAAGCGGTGCCCACAAACTGTTTGGGCCTACATAAAGCTGTCCCTAATGCAGAGCTTTCTTTCCAGCACAATGGAGTGAATCCTTACCGCTAAACCTGGCTATCAGTGAAGCCTTGTCTGACAGCGAAACAGTTCATTCAGCCTTGTTTACTGCCTTTTAAAAAAACTTAGCTGATATGGCTGACTTGCTTAAACAAATGTGGTTCCTACTGACAATTGAGATATACAAACTATGGCATAAGGGAACGATGAGCGGATAAAAGGCATTCCGTAATTTCCATTAAGACATTAATAAGCAAGCTAAGATGGAAGTAGTCAATATAACTATGTGTCCAGCACTTCTGAAATGTACATCAACAGAATGCAGAACATGGACTGCTCTTACAGTATTTTCCCTGTACACCAAGTCAGGGATAAATAAAGGGGGCATATAAGCAGGCAATGCAAGCTCTTACAATATTCGATGATGACATTTCTCAAAAACAGGTTATAGGGTACATGTGAACCACAGAGTCAGAACAGTAACGTTAGGTAAAAATAGACCAAATAATTAGGGTGAGGCACATGGGCTACTAACTATTGTGATGTGCTCACTTGAACAGGAAGGTGGCGCGGCGGTCCTTTGTGGGCAAATTTTGTCATCAAAGAGAAAGAGGCCAGATTTAGAGTTAGATGACCATTCAAAACGTTTTTTCCCAGTCTGAGCTCGTTTATTCCAGACTTCCCAGTTGCAATGCTTGCAGTTAGCCACTGTCACCGATTCCTTCCAAACCACTCATTGTTGAATTTGCGATTTCCAACTTGTTGTGTAATGTTTATGTCCAATGAGCACTGATATGTTTTATCTATAATTTTCATTATTTAGCTTCATATGACAAGGTTTAAAAAGAATTTGACAGTAGATTGTCTGCTTGATTCATGATGATGACTGCTAGCTAAGATTTTGAAGGTAAGATGTTGACATGATCAGTCCAATCAAAGCTACTGTACATATAATGTAATTTTACATCCTTTTATCAGTGGCCAATAACCTTGAGCCTTCTCTACCCCACCTGCCCTAAAGACAGGTTTTCACTGTATATGAAAGGTGTTGGCCAGAAGCCTGCTGCTCTGATAGGTGTAGTAGGGTTGGGGGAATCTTCCTTCACTGAAACATCATTGATATTCCACGCATTCCTTTGGGGAGATTGGGGTAAGTTATAAATGTAATTAACATGTAGCCTACCTGTGCGAAAGAGAGGCTACGATAAAGTAGCAGAGGCACACAATGTCTTATCTGATAACATGGAGTCTGAGCTTGCTAAAAATATCCCACATATTCTGAACCAGTTTCAAGGGCTTAGTAGACTCAAATGTAGAGAACTTGACTGAATTGGCACATCAAAACAACATCCCTGTCCCGGACAAATGGTCAAGAAATGGAAGGGTAAGTGATATTGAACAGAGGGATCTATCTGAATGTAGACATACATTTAAGATATATAATATACCACACCCCCATTCCATGAACCATCACCTTCTGTCACAGGACCCCATCATCCACTTACCCCAATGTGGCAGAGACAACTTTTTTGGACAGGCCGTTTTCAAAACAGTTATGTTTATATGAATTCTGATTATTTTCAGGGATACACAACACCCTGAAATACTGTATATGTATATATATTTGTTGGAAGGACTTATATATTTCTGTTGACATAGTGATGCAAAATGTTAAACATTTCTCAACTTACCCCACTCTCCCCTACATTGTGAAGTTAATAGCCAGCATTCTTTCCAAGTAGGAGAGGACAAGTATCACACATTACGGGAACGTCAGATGGTGGGGACAACAGAAACGAATAAACACTAACAATGAGTTCAGACCACGGCACGCACATGGGAGGTTTTCTGACACGCTGCTTTTCATGTTCCCGGCTATACATGTATCCCTGAGTAGGGGCAGTGGACCGTGTGGGGAGGTTTAAAAACAAAGATACAAATCCAGTTTGTTCTCTCTCCAGGGAGGTCAGGCTCAGTCATGAGCTGGCTAGGCGCTGTGCACATTCTCAGAGCTACATGCAGTACCGGACAAAAGATTGGACACACCTACTCATTCAAAGGTTTTTCTTTATTTTGTATAATTTTCTACGTTGTAGAATAATAGTGAAGACATCAACACAATGAAATAACACATATGGAATCATGTAGAAACCAAAAAAGTGTTAAACAAATCAAAATATATTTTATATTTGAGATTCTTCAAAGTAGTCACCCTTTGCCTTGATGACAGCTTTGCACACTCTTGGCATTCTCTCAACCAGCTTCGCTTGGAATGCTTGTCCAACAAGTGCTTAGCATTTGTGGGAACTCCTTCCCACAAATGCTAAGCACTTGTTGGCTGCTTTTCCTTCACTCTGTGGTCCAACTCATTCCAAACCATTTCAATTGGGTTGAGGTCGGGTGATTGTGGAGGCCAGGTCATCTGATGCAGCACTCCATCACTCTCCTTCTTGGTCAAATAGCCCTTACACAGCCTGGAGGTGTGTTGGGTCACTGGCCTGTTGAAAAACAAATGATTGTCCCACTAAGCGAAAACCAGATGGGATGGTGTATCGCTGCAGAATGCTGTGGTAGCCATGCTAGTTAAATGCAGAGCAGTTGCCATACCAGGCGGTGATGCAACCAGTCAGGATGCTCTCGATGGTGCAGCTGTAGAACCTTTTGAGGATCTGGGGACTCATGCCAAATCTTTTCAGTCTCCTGAGGGGGAAAAGGCCCTCGTGCCCTCGTCACGAATGTCTTGGTGTGTTTGGACCATGATAGTTTACTAAAAGCTTTGTATTTGGGACAAATCATTCACTAAACCCTAAACCTCAACTAAATCTTGTAATAAATAATATGGAAATTGAGCAAGTTGAGGTGACTAAACTGCTTGGAGTTACCCTGGATTGTAACTGTCATGGTCAAAACTTATTGATACAACAGTAGCTTAGATGGGGAGAAGTATGTCTATGATAAGGCGCTGCTCTACCTTCTTGACAGCGCTGTCAACAAGGCAGGTCCTACAGACCCTAGTTTTGTTGCACCTGGACTACTGTTCAGTCATATGGTCAGGTGCCACAAAAAAGGACTTAGGAAAATTGCAATTGGTTCAGAACAGGATAGCATGGCTGGCCCTAGGATGTACACAGAGAGATAATATTAATAATATGCATGTCAATCTCTCCTGCCTCAAAGTGGAGGAGAGATTGACTTCATCACTGCATGTATTTATTGACATGTTGAATGTCTATTTGAACTACTGGCGCACAGCTCGAACACCCATGCATACCCCACAAGTCATGCCACAAGAGATCTCTTCACAGTCCCCAAGTCCAGAACAGACTATGGAAGGTGCACAGTACTAAATAGAGCCATGACAACATGGAACACTATTCCACATCAAGTAACTCATGAAAGCAGTAAAATTATATTTAAAAAACAGATAAAAAATAACACCTTATGGAACAGCGGGGACCCTGAAGCAACACAAACATAGGTGCATACACACACACACACACACACACACACACACACACACACACACGATAGCATACACACTATACACACACTGTATATTGTACTGTATATACTGTATGTGGTAGTGGTGGAGTAGGGGCCTGAGGGCACAGTCTGAATGTATTGTAATGTTTTTAAAATTGTATAAACTGCCTTAATTTTGCTGGACCCCAGGAAGAGTAGCTGCTGCCTTGGAAGCAGCTAATGGGGATCCATAATAAATACAAATACAAATAGTTTGTTGGTGATGTGGACACCAAGGAACTTGAAACTCTCGACCCGCTCCACTACAGCCCCGTCGATGTGAATTGGGGCGTGTTCGGCCCTCCTTTTCCTGTAGTCCACGATCAGTTCCTTTGTCTTGCTCACGTTGAGGGAGAGGTTGTTGTTCTGTCACCACACTGCCAGGTCTCTGACCTCCTCCCTATAGGCTGTCTCATCGTTGTCGGTGATCAGGCCTACCACTGTTGTGTTGTCAGCAATCTTAATGATGGTGTTGGAGTCGTGGGTGAATAGGGAGTACAGGAGGGGACTAAGCACGCACCCCTGAGAGGCCCCCGTGTTGAGGAGCAGAGTGGCAGATGTGTTGTTGCCTACCCTACCCAGGTGGTAACCTGGGGATGGCCCGTCAATGATGGCATTACCAATCAAGGCACTATACCATCCCTGTGATCCCGATTTGTACACCTGCTCTTTCCATGACATAGACTGACCAAGTGAATCCAGCTGAAAGCTATGATCCCTTATTGATGCCACTTGTTAAATCCACATCCAGCAGTGTAGAATTAGGGAAGGAGTAGGTTAAAGAAGGATTTTTAAGCCTTGAGACAATTGGGATGTGTATTGTGTAGGTGTGCCATTCAAAGGGTAAATGGGCAAGACAAAAGATTTCAGTGCCTTTGAACGGGGTATGGTATTTTATGTTATTTATTTATTTTATTTTACCTTTATTTAACCAGGTAGGCTAGTTGTTCTCATTTACAACTGCGACCTGGCCAAGATAAAGCAAAGCAGTTTGATACATACAACAACAAATAGTTACACATGGAATACACAGACATACAGCCAATAATAGAGTAGAAAAATGAAAAAAAATAAAATAATAATAAGTCTATATACAGTGAGTGCAAATGAGGTCAGATAAGGGAGGTAGGGCAACAAATAGGCCACGGTGGCGAGGTAATTACAATATAGCAATTAAACACTGGGATGGTAGATGTGCAGAAGATAAATGTGCAAGTTACTGGGGTGCAAAGGAGCAAGATAAATAAATAAATACAGTATGGGGATGAGGTAGTACGATGGGATGTTTACAGATGGGTTATGTGCAGGTGCAGAGATCTGTGAGCTGCACTGACAGCTGGTGCTTAAAGCTAGTGAGGGAGATATGAGTCTACAGCTTCAGTGATTTCTGTAGTTCGTTCCAGTCATTGGCAGCAGAGAACTGGAAGGAAAGGTGACCAAAAGAGGAATTGGCTTTTGGGGTGACCAGTGAGATATACCGGCTGGAGCGGGTGGGTGCTGCTATGGTGACCAGTGAGCTGAGATAAGGCGGGGCTTTACCTATCAGAGACTTGTAGATGACCTGGAGCCAGTGGGATTGGCGACGAGTATGAACCGAGGGCGAGCTAACGAGAGCGTACAGGTCGCAATGGTGAGTAGTATATGGGGATTTGGTGACAAAATGGATGGCACTGTGATAGACTGCATGCAATTTGTTGAGTAGAGTGTTGGAGGCTATTTTATAAATGACATCGCCAAAGTCGAGGATTGGTAGGATGGTCAGTTTTACGAGGGTATGTTTGGCAGCATGAGTGAAGGATGCTTTGTTGTGAAATAGGAAGCCAATTCTGGATTTAATTTTGGATTGGAGATGTTTGTTGTGAGTCTGGAAGGAGAGTTTACAGTCTAGCCAGACACCTAGGTAGTTGTAGTTGTCCACATATTCTAAGTCAGCGCCGTCCAGAGTAGTGATGCTGGACGGGTGGGCAGGTGCGGGCAGTGATTGGTTGAAAAGCATGCATTTAGTTTTACTTGCATTTAAGAGCAGTTGGAGGCCACGGAAGGAGAGTTGTATGGCATTGAAGCTCGTTTGGAGGTTCGTTAACACAGTGTCCAAAGAAGGGCCAGAAGTATACAGAATGGTGTCGTCTGCGTAGAGGTGGATCAGAAAATCACCGGCAGCAAGAGCGACATCATTGATGTATACAGAGAAGAGAGTCGGCCCGAGAATTGAACCCTGAGACAACCCCATAGAGACTGCCAGAGGTCCGGAAAACAGGCCCTCTGATTTGACACACTGAACTCTATCAGAGAAGTAGTTGGGGAACCAGGCGAGGCAATCATTTGAGAAACCAAGGCTGTTGAGTCTGCCAATAAGAATGTGGTGATTGACAGAGTCGAAAGCCTTGGCCAGTTCAATGAATACGGCTGCACAGTAATGTCTCTTATCGATAACGGTTATGATATCGTTTACGACTTTGAGTGTGGCTGAGGTGCACCCATGACCAGCTCTGAAACCAGATTGCATAACGGAGAAGGTACGGTGGGATTCGAAATGGTTGGTAGTCTGTTTGTTAACATGGCTTTCAAAGATCTTTGAAAGGCAGGGTAGGATAGATATGGGTCTGTAGCAGTTTGGGTCTAGAGTGTCACCCCCTTTGAAGAAGGGGATGACCGCTGCAGCTTTCCAATCTTTGGGAATCTCCGACGATATGAAAGAGAGGTTGAACAGGCTAGTAATAGGGATTGCAACAATTTCGGCAGATAATTTTAGAAAGAGCGGGGCCAGATTGTCTAGCCCGGCTGATTTGTAGGGGTCCAGATTCTGCAGCTCTTTCAGAACATCAGCTATCTGGATTTGGGTGAATGAGAAATGGGGGAGGCTTGGGCGAGATGCTGTGGGGAGTGCAGGGCTGATGACCGGGGTAGGGGTAGCCAGGTGGAAAGCATGACCAGCCGTAAAAAATGCTTATTGAAGTTCTCAATTATAGTGGATTTGTCAGTGGTGATAGTATTTCCTAGCCTCAATGCAGTGGGCAGCTGAGAGGAGGTGCTCTTATTCTCCATAGACTTTACAGTGTCCCAGAACCTTTTGGAGTTTGTGCTACAGAATGCAAATTTCTGCTTGAAAAAGCTAGCCTTAGCTTTCCTAACTGCCTGTGTATATTGGTTCCTGACTTCCCTGTAAAGTTGCATATCGCGTGGGCTATTCGATGCTAATCCAGAACGCCACAGGATTTGTTTGTGCTGGTCAAGGGCAGTCAAGTCTGGAGTGAACCAAGGGCTATATCTGTTCCTGGTTCTACATTTTTTGAAAGGGGCATGCTTATTTAAGATGGTGAGGAAGGCACTCTTAAAGAATGACCAGGCATCCTCTACTGACGGGATGAGGTCAATATCCTTCCAGGATACCCGGGCCAGGTCGATTAGAAAGGCCTGCTCGCCGAAGTGTTTTAGGGAGCGTTTGACAGTGATGAGGGGAGGTCGTTTGACCACAGACCCATTACGGATGCAGGCAATGAGGCAGTGATCGCTGAGATCTTGGTTGAAAACAGCAGAGGTGTGTTTAGAGATCAAGTTGGTTAGGATGATATCTATGAGGGTGCCTGTGTTTACTGATTTGTGGTTGTACCTGGTGGGTTCATTGATAATTTGTGTGAGATTGAGGGCATCAAGCTTAGATTGTAGGGTGGCCGGGATGTTAAGCATGTCCCAGTTTAGGTCACCTAGCAGCACGAGCTCTGAAGATAGATGGGGGGCAATCAGTTCACAAATGGTGTCAAGGGCACAGCTTTGGGCAGAGGGTGGTCTATAGCAAGCATAAACGGTGAGAGACTTGTTTCTGGAAAGGTGGATTTTTAGGAGTAGAAGCTCAAATTGTTTGGGTACAGACCTGGATAGTAAGACAGAGCTCTGCAGGCTATCTCTGCAGTAGTTAGCAACACCGCCCCCTTTGGCAGTTCTGTCTTGTCGAAAAATGTTATTGTTAGGGATGGAAATTTCAGGGTTTTTGGTGTTCTTCCTAAGCCAGGATTCAGACATGGCTAGGACATCCGGGTTGGCAGTGTGCTAGGGCAGTGAATAGAACAAACTACAGTTACAGAAGTCAACAAATGATAGCGCCTGGGGAGTGGGAGTGGGGCTAGGCACTGCAGGGCCTGGGTTAACCTCCACATCACCAGAGGAACAGAGGAGGAGTAGGATAAGGGTACGGCTAAAGGCTAAAAGGGCTGGTCGTCTAGTATTTTCAGACCAGATAGTGAAAGGATCAGATTTATGGGTACGGTAGCATAGATTCAAGGCGAAATGTACAGACAAAGGTATGGTAGGACGTGAATACAGTGAGGGTAAACCTGTGCATAGAGTGACGATGAAAGAGATATTGTCTCTAGAAATATTGTTTAAACCAGGTGATGTCTCACATGTGTGGGAGGTGGGACTAAAGTGTTAACTAAGGTGTATTGAGCAGGGCTAGAGGCTCTACAGTGAAATAAGGCAATAATTACTAACCAGAACTGCAATGGACAAGGAATATTTACGTTATCGAGAGGCATGCGTAGCCGAATGGTCATAGGAGTCCAGTGTGTGGCTTCAGGCAGCTAGCAGATCCGGGGCTAATAGCTAGCAGAAGGGCCTTGGGGGGACGTCTTGACGGGAGAAAGTCTGTTTTGGCCCCCTCGTGTTGTTCCGTCGGCATACGGAGAGTGGGGCTCCATGTGGTAAACCAGGCCAATTGGCAAAATAGGTATAATGGCCAAAGAATTTGTCCGATGGGCCTCTTAAACTAACAGTCCGATGTGCTCTGGACAGCTAGTAGGCCGCGGCTAGCATGCTAGCAGCTGGGCATATGGGGGACGTTGCGACGGCGGAGCCAGTTGAGAAAGAACCCCTCGGGCGAATCACGTCGGTGGTCCAGTCGTGATGGGTCGGCGGGGGTCCGGGCCAGTTGGTGAAATAGGTATTGAAGCCCAAGGAGTGGCTGATGGACCTCTACGGCTAGCCGGGAGATGGGCCTAGCAGATGGGCCTAGCATGCTGGTTCCAGGCTAATTGGTTTTTGCTTCGGGACAAAGACGTTAGCCAGGAGTAGCTAGCTAGCTGCGATGACCCAGGTGAAAAAGGTTCAGGGCTTGCGGTAGGAATCTGGAGATGTGGAGAAAAATAGGTCCGATTTGCTTTGGTTTGAGTCGCGCTGTGTAGGCTGGCGAGAGTTGTCCGTGCTAGAGGTAGCTGGTGTCCGCTAGCAGTGGCTAGCTGACTACTAGCTAGTAGCTAGTTAGCTGGCTAGCTTCTGTTCTGGCTCAGAAGACGAATCAGCAGGGTTCCGTGTGGTAAACCAGGCCAATTGGCAGACTAGGTATAGTGGCCAAAGAAATTGTGCGATGGGCCTCTTAAGCTAGCATTCCGATGCGCTCTAGATAGCTATCGGGCTGCGGCTAGCTAGTAGTCAGTTAGCTGGTAGCCAGTTAGCTTTTGATGGGGTTTCAGATCTTAATTATAAAATAGCAGATCCGTACCGCATTGGGTGAGGCGGGTTGCAGGAGAGTATATTCAGTCCGTAGATGGAAAGTGATATTAAAATATATATGAAAAATATACACGAAAAACATTTAAAAAAAAAAGGAAAATGATGTATAGACGGGACAAGACAAAAACAACAAACTGCTACGCCATCTTGGACGAAGCATAAAAAATGTATTAGGTGCCAGGCGCACCGATTTGTGTCAACAACCGCAACGCTGCTGGGTTTTTCAAACTCAACAGTTTCCCATGTGTATCAAGAATGGTCCACCACCCAAAGGACATCCAGCCAACTTGACACGACAGTGGGAAGCATTGGAGTCAAAAGGGGACAATCGCGCTATCCCAGAAGCTTGGCTGGTGTGTAAAACCTGTGAATTTAGACAAACAAAAGGTGTAATGGGTCCTCTGTTCTGAGGGCAAAAGGGGGTGGCTGGCTGCAACTCAATATTAGGAAGGTGTTCTTAATGTTTTGTACACTCAGTGTATATTATTCTTTCAGAGCAGGAGAGGGAGTTATGAGAAAGAGGGGTGGGAGTGGGGTAGGGAGATACTGAGAGAAAGAGTGAGAGAGGGAGATTTAAGAAAGGAGATGGAGATACTAATAGACAGGGAGATACCGAAAGACAGAAAACAGGGATTATTAAAAGACGAAGATGACAGAAAGGGAGCGAGGGACATAGCGACATAGAAAAGGAAGAGAGAAGTAGAATGAGCGGGGAAAAAATTGAAAGGGAGGTGGAGACAGAGAAACTACATCGCAAGCGAGGATACGTCCCAAATGGCACCCTATTCCCTATTTAGTTCAATAGTGCTCTGATCAAAAGTAGTGCATTATGTAGGGAATAGGTTGCCATTTGGGGCACAGACAGAGGGTAGCGAGGGACAGTGGATTCCTCATTACTATTCGCTGTACAATCCTCAAGTCACCATTTTACACTTTGGTCTTGTTTGTCCTCAAACTATCATGTATATTTCATGAAACCAGAGGGACTTTTTTTACACTAGAAAAGCCGAGAGCTTCATGTAGATGCAAAATATTCCCCCATCCTTGACTTTTCCTAAATAAGTATATATAACACACTGTAGTCGTTAGATTCTTAATATCACAAACAGAATTTGTGGTATAAGCAGTTTTAAGAGGACATTTCTTACCCCCTGCCCCTCATTCACCGCCAGTTATTCACTGGCAGTCAGCCTGCAGAGTTGATGATGGCCCATCGAAACTACACCAAAACTTAAGGTAACTGCCCAAATAAATGAAACAAACACCAACATAGAGTGTATTAGTATGGAAACCACGAGCCACCAGAACAGCTTAATTGCGCCTTGGCATAGATTCTACAAGTGTCTGGAACTCTATTCGAGGGATGCGACACCATTCTTCCAAGATAAATTCCATTATTTGGTGTTTGGTTGATCGTGGTGGAAGACACTGTCTCCAGGAGCCACTCCAAAATTTCCTATAAGTGTTCAACTGTGTTTGATCTAGTGACTGAGACACACTTTAAACTCTCTATGCTCTTTTGAGACCCCTCTTTCAAAGTCAGTGCGATCTTTTCTTCTAGCCATGGTGGCCAGAATAATAGGCAACTGAGTATATTTATACATTTCCCTAAGCAGTTACAACTGCAGGAAAATAGGTTCAAAAGCTTTGTCCAAATACTGGTAGATTCAACCAACAAAAGAATGGACTATATGACCATAGAGGTTCAAGACCTGAAAAACATTTTTCCCAGGGAGACCTTGATCAGTTGAAAACGGACTGGAGCAACATAACAACTAACTGTGAGTCCACAAGTAATGTGGAGACTGGAATCCCAGTTTCCACACGAGACCTGGACGGAGTCTGAGGAGCTAGTGAGGAAAATTATCAATGAAAATCTGCAGATGGATCATAGGAAGATTGAAGTTGAGCGCGCCCACATGACTGGAAAACCCAGTTACGGCGGTAGTGGTAAAGTTCCTGAGGAGCAAGGACAAGATGGCTGTTCTGGAGAGCGCTAAGAACTTGAGAGGAACCAACATTTTCCTAAAAGAGGACTACTCTGAAGCTGTGCATCAGAGGCTAAAATTACTGATCCCAACAATGAAGGCTGCCAGGGAGCGTGGGGACATTGCTTTCTACCAAATACTAATTGAGTGAATGTAAACTTCTGACCCACTGGGAATGTGACGAATGAAATACAAGCTGAAATAAATCATTCTCTCTACTATGATTCTGACATTTCACATTCTTAAAATAAAGTGGTGATCCTAACTGACCTAAGACGGGGAATGTTTACTTGGGTTAAAAGTCAGGAATTGTGAAAAACTGAGTTTAAATGTATTTGGCTAAGGTGAATGTAAACCTCCGACTTCAACTGTATTTATATATTGTACAAAAACATTCATACATGTACACATACATACATACATACAGTGAGGGAAAAAAGTATTTGATCCCCTGCTGATTTTGTACGTTTGCCCACTGACAAAGAAATGATCAATCTATAATTTTAATGGTAGGTTTATTTGAACAGTGAGAGACAGAATAACAACAAAAAAATCCAGAAAAACGCATGTGAAAAGTATTATAAATTGATTTGCATTTTAATGAGGGAAATAAGTATTTGACCCCCTCTCAATCAGAAAGATTTCTGGCTCCCAGGTGTCTTTTATACAGGTAACGAGCTGAGATTAGGAGCACACTCTTAAAGGGAGTGCTCCTAATCTCAGTTTGTTACCTGTATAAAAGACACCTGTCCACAGAAGCAATCAATCAATCAGATTCCAAACTCTCCACCATGGCCAAGACCAAAGAGCTCTCCAAGGATGTCAGGGACAAGATTGTAGACCTACACAAGGCTGGAATGGGCTACAAGACCATCGCCAAGCAGCTTGGTGAGAAGGTGACAACAGTTGGTGCGATTATTCGCAAATGGAAGAAACACAAAAGAACTGTCAATCTCCCTCGGCCTGGGGCTCCANTCCCAGTGTAGGGTGCACAATGGAGGTGGTGTCCACTGCTTGTGCTGTTCCTCACTGATTGTCTCCAGCACTTGGCGTCTTGCTCGGTCAGCTGTTGCGTAAGATGCAGAGAGATGTGTACATTCACCACCTGACTCTGCAACAAGGCCACGAGTGAAGGCAGCCTGTTGCATTGGTGACATCTTCAACCTTGTAGCCAGTGACACGACACTTGGTCGGCTAAGGATGTCATGTGGAATGAAGACGTTTGTTCCAGTCTTCTTATGCTTGTGGGATGGTACGCCCTCAGATGGTGGATAGACTGTGTTAGTATCCTCCTCTGACTCCTCATCACTCTCCGACTCCAAGCTGGACATTGCCGTCACCTCCTCCAGCTCCTTTTCACAGCGGGACTGTCTGGCTGCTGCGGCAGCTTGACGCTCCTCTCGCCGCTTCACCTTGAGGTGCAGCTTTTTGTCCAATACACCAAATGTGGCCACTCTGTCAGTCTTCATGCTGGCCAAGAAAGCTAGGTCTTCTGGGTTATCAATCAGCTTTTCAACATTTGGAGGCCACAGCGGAAATGTGGCATCAAGTCTGCACTCCATTTTCTCCAAATGTTTCGCTGTAGTCTCACTGGAGCGCATGGCCTGGGAGATTTTCCGCAGCTTGTTGTTAGCATTGACTAAGTCTACCATCTTGTGGCACGCACGCTTGTCGCTCACCATTGGGATGTTGGCTTTCTTGTAAAATGGCCGCACCTGCTTCAAGACAACCTTGGCTGCCTCGAACTGCGACAATGCTCCATTTGCACCAGGTTTCTTGGCAAGCATGCAGCGTAAGATCTGACGACCAGTTGGCAGTTTGGCCCCGGTGATGATGCCATCCTCACTGGTGATGCTGGGGCCCAGACCAAAGACCAGGCTGCGACTGCTAGTCTGGCAGGGACCAGTTGGTGAGGGCAGCATCTTAGGAGAGCTGGATCCTGGGGTGGGTTGTGTTGTGCAGTGCCTGAGAATGAAAAGGATACAAGCTCAAGGATAGTGTTTAAAATCATATCTTACCATACTTAATATCACTCAATTATGATAAACCATTCTTGCATAAGCCTCA
Source organism: Hucho hucho (assembly GCA_003317085.1). Classification (NCBI taxonomy): domain Eukaryota; kingdom Metazoa; phylum Chordata; class Actinopteri; order Salmoniformes; family Salmonidae; genus Hucho; species Hucho hucho. The sequence continues at coordinate 187,964 of QNTS01001342.1, forward strand.
AATTTTAGCTGTCTAACTTCATCATAACTTACCGTTACATCACTACCAGAGTAGCTAGCTGTGCTTGCAAATATACAAATATACTTAAAATGTTAATCTACTGTAACAACTACAATGCTACTCTCAATAAACATGAGACATCTATACTCTGAATATGACATTGTCCACTCTAGAATACTGTTGATGTTAAGCTTTCTTGAGCTGTAGTATTGTTTACCTCAGATCTCCATGGCGACCATTGAGCACTGTTAACCACTTATCCAACAAAAACAGATGTGCGGTGGCACCCCTAAATCATCATGTACTGGAAAAATATTTTGCATGTGTTGTTTCTACATATATTGGAACACTTTTAGCACCCAGCCATATCAAAATTCAAGAATTGTGTTTTTTGATGAACCCTAATATACATACTTTTTTTTAGAATATACCTTTATTATTCCCCGCAAACCCTACCACCCCTCCCCCAATTGGAGTACAATTGGAGTAAACTAATAAACAATAACAGTTAGGCTTCTACCTTCAGTTTATACATATTATACACATTTTACAGACACAATTTATTTTACAATAGTTATATCATAACTGGGCGGCAGATAGCGTAGTGGTTAGAGCAATGAGCCAGTAACCGAAGGTTTGCTAGATCGAGTCCCCAAGCTGCCAAGGTGAAAATGTGTCATCGTTTTCTATATGTAACTGGTCTATTTCACAACATTTCTGAACCTATATACATTTTATAGACCCCATATGTTTTACATTGGTTATCTTGTTGTTATTAGTCCCACCCTTCAGCTCCATTCAACCACTCCCATATATCTCTGAACACCATCCATTTTGGATTTCTATTTGCCATATATTTTTCGACTGTGCTGTGATTCTTCACGAAAGTTCTGAATCTTTCTATTCTCATAGCTTCTACAGATTGTACATTTAAGATAAACACTTTTGCTTAAATAATTATTATATTATTGACTGACTAAGACTTTTCCAATCACCCAGAATTGCTATCTGCAGCGTTAGATCTAAGTAAATGTTACAATTCTTCAGCCATTTCTGGACCTGTGACCAAAAAGGAGCTACGTATGGACAGTACCAAAATAAATGATCTAATGACTCTGCCTTCTCACAGCCAAATCTGCAGAGCTGGGAAGATTGTATCCCGGTGATCCAGGTGAGATGATTACTGAACAAGGTATTTTTTTGTAATTGGAATTACAGTTCAGTTACAAATCACATACAGTTCCATTATGCAATTATAGTGACAATATCTCACCCACCTACCCACTGCCTCATCATCCTATCCCTTCCCTCATCCTCCCCACACGTAAAGTAATTACCTACCAAAAGTACAGAGAAAACCTAATGAGAGACCTGCTGGAGGAGCACCACACTGCTGCAGACAATCCCCTACGCCTCACTGCACAGCATTTTCACTGCAAAGTCTTCCTGGCTGGCACCAAGAGAAGGAAGCAGAGGAGGTTGACAAAGTACATGTGTTTAGCTTGTGACACACCTCTATGTGTTTCACCATGCTTTGAGGAGCTCAAGCACTATTGAGTACATATGAAGCAATTACTGACTGACTGACCTGACAGGTGGTTTGACAGGTGACCTGCCATGATATTATGCCTTTAGAGGTGGGTGGTGAAATATGCATATTCAGTTTTTTTTCCTCTAGTAAAACAGTTGTTGTTCAACCATCACCAATACTTCAATAAAATAGACGACTATGACCTATTGGCCTATGTGTTTTCTTGCTGTATTTTTATCCAGTAAAACTGTTTAGGAGAGTATGCTAGCATACAAAAGCTGTCCTCAATCTTCGGCTCGAAAGATGTCCAGATCCAGTTATGATATTGGCAAGTACTGTTTGTGTGTTTAGTTTCTGAAAGTACAGAATAAAGAGGAATTATTAGTAATTAGAATACAATATTAGGATATAGCAATAAAACAATATTACAAAGAAGTAACATAATAACACTGCTAAAAAAATATATATTGCATTGACAAAAATCACAAATTATTACAGTTAGTTATAACAGTAAGAAACAGTAACTGTTGAGCTCCACAAGGGCAGGGAAGAACAGCGCAATGCTAAACAGGCCAAATGAAAACAAACCATGGTCATAAGGCCAGGGTAGCTTCAAAATATAACACAAGCTAATACTTCTCTGACGCAATTAGCATAGAAGAATGTAGCTAGCTACATAAGCACGATTGAATATAACACCATAAGGTTTATATGAAATTAGTAACGTAACCTAACGTGTCCACGGTTATAAGGAATATACATAAATATATTATACTCCATACATACAGTGAGCTACAGTAGAAACGACATAACACGTCATACAGAAACTATTATAACATAATAAGGTACTTACTTTGATATAAACACATTTCCAAAGTTATTATCATGTAGTAATGAAAACAACAATGAATGCGATGTGGGCACCAGACGGAAAATGTGAACACGTGTGTGTAAATAAAATCAGGCAGCGTGCCTTGGTTTGAGGGGAGCGATTATTGACTGTAGTATTGCGTAACAATCACATTTTGGGACAGTGAGCGCATTCTGACATCACGTGCATAAAAAAACTCACGCTGGGGCGACCATTAGAGATATTTGGAACTCACTTGTGAAAAGGTTAAGAGAGTACAATACAATGACAATACAAATGGTCGCTCCCATCAGTGGGTGCTCTGGTCAGTGGGTGCGCTCGACCCAGACGCGGCAGGGCAAATTCCCCAGCCCAAATGTATTTACCAAGGACGGGAAGGACCAAGCCCTGCCCAACCCCCAGGCGGGCATGGAAGTGAGCGCACCCATAACCAACATCTACTTAATAAAATTCATGCAAATCGTGCAGAGGCCGTGGTCTAGCGGTAACACACCCTGCTTAGACACGTCAACACTCTCCCTACCCAAGACTGTGGTTAAACTCCCCACTCCAACCCTTCAATCTGTTTCTCCCACCTATCTGTATCCCCTCTGTCCTTTCATAATTGTCTCAATAAAGTGTCAAAAAAATGTATGCAAGTCATTTCAATGATTTGTTATTTTCATTTTACCAAAACAGTGTAAGATTAAATCCAATTGAATATGTTCCTCAAAATGTAAGTATCTTTCATGAGGATATCCAAAGAGAAAGAAAATTGAGTGATTGAACTCATTGGAAGTCTTTGGATTTAAACACCTTGCATTTCCTATCTTGCCATGTGACTCTGTTTTTAGATTGTGAGTCATTTAAACATTTTGTTGTTCAGGATTCTTTCACACAATATTGTACGCATGTTTGAAGAAAGAAACATATATTTCTATATTAGTGTTAGGCTTGTTGTACCATGAGGTGTATTGGATGGATTGTCAATGGAAGAGGTAAGTGCAGAATCCTCAATTCTTGTTGTTCCATCACCAGTTACTTCTGGTGGTTTGAACACAGCTTGACAATTCCTTCCAAAACAGTATAAAATGGCAAATGATGAAATACCTAAAATAATGTTGAACTTTAAGACACTTCAGAAAAAAAGATCTAGGTCTGCACTAGACAGCATTCAAAACATCATAATGGTGTTTAGAAGCTTTAGAGAGAGGAAAAGACACCAAAAGAGAATGTATCTAATTCTGCACTACACACACACTCTTGAAAAGGCGCTAAGCAGAACCATACAGGGTTATTCAGTTTGTCCCCATAGGGGAACCCTTTTTGGTGCCGGGTAGAACCCTTTACAGATGGGTTCTTCAAAGAACCCCCTGTATACGGTTCTAACTAGAACCCTCGATGAAGGGTTCTACCAAGAAATAAATCTAAAAGGTTCTTCCTATAACCAGACAAACTCAGGAATTAAATGCCAACAACAAACTCTGAGCCAACATATTAATGCATAAAATACCTAATTATGAAAGAAAAATATTTTGTAAAGTTAGTGTGGAAGAGATGTAAAAATTATTGCTGGTAATCAATAATGAGCTCCCAAGTGGTGCAGCTGTCTAAGGCACTGCATCTCAGTGTAAGAGGTGTCGCTACAGTCCCTGGTTTGAATCCAGGTTGTATCACATCTGGCCGTGATTGGGAGTCCCATAGGGCGGTGCACAATTGGCCCAGCGTCGTCCAGGTTTGGCCGGGGTAGGCCGTCATTGTAAATAAGAATTTGTTCTTAACTGACTTGTCTAGCTAAATGTAAAAAAAAAATGGTATTGACAACTTAGATGGAAAGCTACTGAGGATGGTAGGGGAATTTGTTAAAGCTCCTATTACTTGTATCTTTAATCTGAGCCTGATTTTTTTTTATCCTCAGACCTAGAGGGAAACTAAAGTAATTCCGCTACACAACAATGGCAACGTGCCCTTTACTGTTTCTAACAGCCGACCAATCAGTCTACTGTAGGCTTTTAGCAAACTTTTGGAAAAAATTGTGTTTGACCAGATACAATGTTATTTCTCTATGAACAAATTAACAACAGATTTTCACCATGTCTGTCAAGAAGGCCACTCAACATGTACTGCACTGACACAAATGACTGATGATTGCCTGAAATAAATTGATAATAAGAAAATGATGGGAGCTGTACTGCAACTTCAATGCAGCCTTTGATATTATTGACCATAATCTGTTAGTGATCTGTCGTGGATCGAAAGCTATCTATCTAATAGAACACAGTGTTTTCTTTCATGGAAGCCTCTCTAATGTAGTAGTAAACAAAGCATGTGTGTATATGTATGCTGATGATTCAGCCCTATACATGTCAGCGGCCACAGCTAGTGAAATCCCTGCAACTCTAAACAGAGAGTTGCAGTTAGTTTCAGAATGGGTGGTCAGCATTAAACAAGTCCTGAATATACACTATATATACAAAAGTATATGGACACCCCTTACATTTGTGGATTTGGCTATTTCAGCCACACCCGTTGCTGACAGGTGTATAAAATTGAGCACACTGCCATGCAATCTCCATAGACATACATTGGCAGTAGAATGGCCTTACTGAACAGCGCAGTGACTTTCAACGTGGCACCGCCATAGGATGCCACCTTTCCAACAAGTCAGTTTGTAAAATTTCTGCCCTGCTAGAGCTCCTCAGGTCAACTATAACTGCTGTTATTGTGAAGCGGAAACATCTAGGTGCAACAAAGGCTCAGCTGTGAAGTGGTAGGCCACACAAGCTCCCAGAACGGGACTGCAGAGTGCTGACACGTGTAAAAAACGTCTGTCCTTGGTTGCAACACTCATTACCGAGTTCCAAACTGTCTCTGAAAGTAACATCAGCACAATAACTGTTCGTCGGGTGCTTCATGAAATGGGTTTCCATGGCGAGCAGCCGCACACAAGCCTAAGATCAGCATGCACAATGCCAAGTGTAGGCTGGGGTGATGTAAAGCTCGCCACCATTGGACTCTGGAGCAGTGGAAACGCGTTCTCTGGAGTGATGAATCACACTTCACCATCTGGCAGTCCGACGGACAAATCTGGGTTTGGCGGATGCCAGGAGAACGCTACCACAGTGTCAACTGTAAGTTTAGTGGAGGAGGAATAATGGTCTGGGCCTTTTTTATCATGGTTCAGGCTACTTAGTTCCAGTGAAGGGAAATGTTAACACTACAGCATACAATGACATTCTAGACGAGTCTGTCCTTTCAAGTTGTCGAGATCAATGTGGAAGAACTTGACTGGCCTGCACAGAGCCCTGACCTCAACCCCATCGAACACCTTTGGGATGAATTAGAACGCAGACTGCAAGCCAGGCCTAATCGCCCAACATCAGTGCCCGACCTCACTAATGCTCTTGTGGCTGAATGGAAGCAAGTCACGGCAACAATGTTCTGACATCTAGTGGAAAGCCTTCCCAGAAGAGTGGAGGCTGTTATAGCAGCAAAGGAGGGACGGACTCCATATTAATGCCCATGATTTTGGAATGAGATGTTCGACAAGCAGGTGTCCACATACTTTTGGTCATGTAGTTTATCTAAGACTATGAGCATAGTATTGGGTACAAATCATTCCGTAGGAGGTTTAGACCTCAGCTTGATCTGATAATGAAAAATGTGGCTATTGAGCAAGTTGAGGAGACTAAATTACTTGGTGTTTCCTTAGATTGTAAACTGTCATAGTCAAAGAACATTGATTCAAAGACTGTAAAGATGGCAAAATGTCTGTCTGTGATAAAGAGAAGTCTTTAAAGTCTTTAAAACCACATTCAACCAAACAAGTCGTACAGGCTCTAGTTTTATCTTATCTTGACTACAGCCTGGTAATATTGTCAGGTTCTGCAAAGAAAGACATAATAAAGTTACAGCTGGCCCAAAACAGAGCAGCACGTCTTGCCCTGCAATGTTCAAATAGAGCTAATGTCAACAAAATGCATGTTGATCTTTCCTGGCTCAAAGTAGAGGAGAGATTGTCTTCATCACTTCTCGTTTATGTAAGAAATATTAATGTGCAAAAACTCCAAACTGTCTATTTAATCAACTAAGATAAAGCTCTGACATTCATATTCCAAAAGACATGCAACCAGAAGTCTTGTCACAGTCCCTATAGCCAAAACAAATTCAAGGCAAATCAAATCAAATCAAATGTTATTTGTCACATACACATGGTTAGCAGATGTTAATGCGAGTGTGGCAAAATGCTTGTGCTTCTAGTTCCGACCATGCAGTAGTATCTAACAAGTAATCTAACAATTTCCCATCAACTACCTTATACACACACAAGTGTAAAGGAATGAATACGAGCATGTACATATAAATATATGGATGAGCAATGGCCGAACGTCATAGGCAAGATGCAGTAGATGGTATAGAGTATAGTATATACATATGAGATGAGTAATGTAGGATATGTAAACATTATTTAAAGTGCCATCGTTTAAAGTGGCTAGTGATACATTTATTACATCACATTTTTTTATTAATAAAGNTATACTCTGAATATGACATTGTCCACTCTAGAATACTGTTGATGTTAAGCTTAATAGCTTAGCTAACATAGATAGCTAACTGTGGTTAGCAAACTGTTGCTAGCTAATGTTAGCTAGATGTAATGAGCACCAAATACCTATAAATATGACTTAAATGACTTATGATAAATAAGTATACAAAGACACAACTACAGATATGATAGTAATATGTAATAATACATACCCAACACAGAAAGATCACCTCAAACAGAAAGATCACCTCAGTTTTCTTGAGCTGTAGTATTGTTTACCTCAGATCTCCATGGCGACCATTGAGCACTGTTAACCACTTATCCAACAAAAACAGATGTGCGGTGGCACCCCTAAATCATCATGTACTGGAAAAATATTTTGCATGTGTTGTTTCTACATATATTGGAACACTTTTAGCACCCAGCCATATCAAAATTCAAGGCAAGATGCAGTAGATGGTATAGAGTATAGTATATACATATGAGATGAGTAATGTAGGATATGTAAACATTATTTAAAGTGCCATCGTTTAAAGTGGCTAGTGATACATTTATTACATCACATTTTTTTATTAATAAAGTGGCTAGGGATTTGAGTCGATGGCAAAATGGCATAGGCAAGATACAGTAGATGATATAGAGTACAGTATATACATATGAGATGAGTAATGTCGTATATGTAAACATTATTAAAAGTAGCTAGTGATACATTTGTTACATCCAACTTTCAATTATTTAAAGTGGCTAGAGATTTGAGTCAGTATGTTGGCAGCAGCCACTCAATGTTAGTGATGGCTGTTTAACAGTTTTTCAGTCTCTCGGTCCCAGCTTTGATGCACCTGTACTGACCTCGCCTTCTGGATGATAACGGGGTGAACAGGCAGTGGCTCAACCAGTGGTGGTTGTTGTCCTTGATGATCTTTTTGGCCTTCCTGTGACATTGGGTGGTGTAGGTGTCCTGGAGGGCAGGTAGTTTACCCTCGGTGATGTGTTGTGCAGACCTCACTACCCTCTGGAGAGCCTTACGGTTGTGGGCGGAGCAGTTGCCGTACCAGACAGTGATAGAGCCCGACAGCATGCTCTCGATTGTGGATCTGTAGAAGTTTGTGAGTGTTTTTGGTGACAAGCCGAGTTTCTTCAGCCTCCTGAGGTTGAAGAGGCGCTGTTGCGCCTTGTTCACCACGCTGTCTGTGTGGGTGGACCATTTCAGTTTGTCCGTGATGTGTACGCCGAGGAACTTAAAACTTTCCACCTTCTCCACTACTGTCCCGTCAATGTGGATAGGGGGGTGCTCCCTCTGCTGTTTCCTGAAGTCCACGATCATATTCTTAGTTTTGTTGACTTTGAGTGAGAGGTTATTTTCCTGACGCCACACTCCGAGGGCCCTCACCTCCTCCCTGTAGGCCGTCTCGTCGTTGTTGGTAATCAAGCCTACCACTGTTGTGTGGTCTGCAAACTTGATGATTGAGTTGTAGGCGTGCTTGGCCACGCAGTCATGGGTGAACAGGGAGTACAGGAGAGGGCTGAGAATGCACCCTTGTGGGGCCCCAGTGTTGAGGATCAGCGGGGTGGAGATGTTGTTTCCTACCCTCGCCACCTGGGGCCCGGCCCGTCAGGAAGTCCAGGACCCAGTTGCACAGGGCGGGGTCGAGACCTAGGGTCTTGAGCTTAATGACGAGTTTGGAGGATACTATGGTGTTAAATGCTGAGCTGTAGTCGATGAACAGCATTCTTACATAGGTATTCCTCTTGTCCAGATGGGTTAGGGCAGTGTGCAGTGTGATTGCGATTGCGTCATCTGTGGACCTATTGGGACGGTAAGAAAATTGGAGTGGGTCTAGGGTGTCTGGTAGGATGGAGGTGATATGATCCTTGACTAGTCTCTCAAAGCACTTCATGATGACGGAAGTGGGTGCTACGGGGTGATAGTCATTTAGCTCAGTTACCTTAGCTTCCTTGGGAACAGGAACAATGGTAGCCCTCTTGAAGCATGTGGGAACAGCAGACTGGGATAAGGATTGATTAAATATGTCCGTAAACACACCAGCCAGCTGGTCTGCGCATGCTCTGAGGATGCGGCCAGGGATGCCATCTGGCGAGGGTTAACACATTTAAATGTTTTACTCACGTTGGCTGCGGTGAAGGAGAGCCCGCAGGTTTTGGTAGTGGGCCATGTCAGTGGCCCTCTATTGTCCTCAAAGCGAGCAAATAAGTTGTTTAGTTTGTCTGGGAGCAAGACATCGTGGTCCGCGATGGGGCTGATTTTCTTTTTGTAGTCCGTGATTGACTGTAGACCCTGCCACATACCTCTCGTGTCTGAGCCGTTAAAATGTGACTCTACTTTGTCTCTATACTGACGCTTAGCTTGTTTGATTGCCTTGCGGAGGGAATAGCTACACTGTTTGTATTCAGTCATGTTTTCGGTCGCCTTGCCCTGATTAAAAGCAGTTGCACTGATGCACTTGCTAATAAACTCGCTCACCGAATCAGCGTACACACCAATGTTGTTGTCTGAGGCTATCCGGAACATATCCCAGTCCACGTGCTCGAAGCAATCTTGAAGCGTGGAATCAGATTGGTTGGACCAGCGTTGAACAGACCTGAGCACGGGTGTTTCCTGTTTTAATTTCTGTCTGTAGGCTGGGAGTCGTGGTTAGGTTTGCCGAAAGGGGGGTGGAGAATGGCTTTGTATGCGTTTGCGGAAGTTAGAATAACAATGATCCAGGATTTTGCCAGCCCGGGTCGCACATGCGATATGCTGATAAAATGTAGGGAGCCTTGTTTTCAGATTAGCCTTGTTAAAATCCCAAGCCACAATAAATGCAGCCTCAGGATATGTGGTTTCCAGTTTACATAGAGTCCAATGAATTTCTTTCAGTGCCGTCGATGTGTCAGCTTGAGGGGGGATATATGCAACTGTGATTGTAATCGAAGAGAATTCTCTTGGTAGATAATGCGGTTGGCATTTGATTGTAAGGAATTCTAGGTCAGGTGAACAAAAGGACTTGAGTTCCTGTATGTTGTTATGATCACACCACGTCTCGTTAATCATAAGGCATACACCCTCTTCCTTCTTCTTACCAATTAGATGTTTGTTTCTGTCGGCGCGATGCGTGAAGGAACCAGGTGGCTGTACTGACTCTGATAACGTATCCGTGAAGCAAAGAACGTTGCAATTGCTGATGTCTCTCTGGAAGGCAACTCTTGCTAAGATTTCGTCTACCTTGTTGTCCAGAGACTGGACATTGGCAAGTAGTATACTCGGGAGTGCCCGCCTCGTCTGCCCCTTCTCCTGCAGCGACGTTGTTTTGGGTTGCTGGCTGGGACCCGGTCTATTGTCCTGGTTGGTGGACCAAACAGAGGATCTGCTTCCTGGTCTTAATGTTGGTAAGTTGACGTTGCTCTTATATCAAATAGTTCCCCCGGGCTGTATGTAATAAAACGTAAGATGTCCCGGGGTAACAATGTAAGAAGTAATACATAAAAAAACAAAATACTGCATAGCTTCCAAAGAACGCGAAGCGAGGCTGCCATCTCTGTCGGTGCCGGACGTTGTAAGGAATACAGTGGCTTGCGAAAGTATTCACCCCCCTTGGCATTTTTCCTATTTTGTTGCCTTACAACTTGGAATTAAAAATGATTTTTGGGGGGTTTGTATCATTTGATTTACACAACATGCCTACTACTTTCAAGATGCAAAATATTTTTTATTGTGAAACAAACAAGAAATAAGACAAAAAAACGGAAAACTTGAGCGTGCATAACTTTAAGTCATACCACAGATTCTCAATTGGATTGAGGTCTGGGCTTTGACTAGGCCATTCCAAGACATTTAAATGTTTCCCCTTAAACCACTCGAGTGTTGCTTTAGCAGTATGCTTAGGTTCATTGTCCTGCTGGAAGGTGAACCTCCATCCCAGTTTCAAATCTCTGGAAGACTGAAACAGGTTTCCCTCAAGAATTTCCCTGTATTTACATCATCCATCATCCCTTTCCCAGTCCATGCCGATGAAAAACATCCCCGCAGCATGATGCTGCCACCACCATGCTTCACTGTGGGGATGTTGTTCTCGGGGTGATGAGAGGTGTTGGGTATGTGCGAGACATAGCGTTTTCCTTGATGGCCAAAAAGCTACATTTTTGTCTCATCTGACCAGAGTACCATTTTCCATATTTTTGGGGAGTCTCCCACATGCCTTTTGGCTAACACTAAACATGTTAGCTTATTTTTTTCTGGCCACTCTTCCGTAAAGCCCAGCTCTGTGGAGTGTATGGCTTAAAGTGGTCCAATGGACAGATACTCCATTCTCTGCTGTGGAGCTTTGCAACTGCTTCAGGGTTATCTTTGGTCTCTTTGTTGCCTCTCTGATTAATGCCCTCCGCTGCCTGGTCCGTGAGCTTTGGTGGTCGGCCCTCTCTTAGCAGGTTTGTTGTGGTGCCATATTCTTTCCATTTTTAATAATGGATTTAATGGTGTTCCGTGGGATGTTAAAAGCTTCTGATATTTTTTTATAACCCAACCCTGATCTTTACTTCTCCACAACTTTGTCCCTGACCTGTTTGGAGAGCTCCTTGGTATTCATAGTGCCGCTTGCTTGGTGGTGCCCCTTGCTTAGTGGTGTTGCAGACTTTGGGGCATTTCAGAACAGATGTATATATACTGAGATCATGTGACAGATCATGTGACACAGAGGTGGACTTTATTTAACTAATGATGTGACTTCTGAAGGTAATTGGTTGCACCAGATCTCATTTAGGGGCTTCATAGCAAAGGGGGTGAATACATATGCACGCACCACTTTTCCGTTTTTTTTCTTTTTGAATTTTTTTAAACAAGTAATTTTGACTAACTGACTAACTTATGTTGTGAGAATCTCTAAGGTTGTTTAAACCCTCTTAAGGATCATACCCTTTTTTTAAATTTTTGCCTAAAATCACATACCCAAATCTAAGGACCTGAAGCAAGGATATGGATATTCTTGATACCATTTCAAAGGAAACACTTTGACGTTTGTGGAAATGTGAAATTGATATTGGATAATATAGCACATTAGATCTAATAAAAGATAATACAAAGAAAAAAACATGCATTTTTTTTCATCTTTGAAATGCAAGAGAATGGTCACAATGTACTATTACAGGATACGCACAAATTTGATTTTGGCCACTAGATGGTAGCAGTGTATGTGCAAAGGTTTCGACTGATTCAATGAACCATTGCCTTTCTGTTCAAAATGTTGTATCAAGACTGCCCAAATGTGCCTTATTGGTTAATTAATACATTTTCAAGTTCATAACTGTGCGCTCTCCTCAAACAATAGCATGGTATTCTTTCACTGTAATAGCTACTGTAAATGGGACAGTGCAGTTAGATTAACAAGAATTTAAGCTTTCTGCCCATATCAGATATGTCTATGTCCTGGGACATGTTCTTGTTACTTACAACCTCGTGCTAATCACATTTGGAATCAAACAGTTGGAATCAGGAGGCGGGATTATTAATGGAATATCATGTTACCATTGGTATATTAAAATGAGAGTTTAGTCACCATATCCTCTTAATAATCCCGCCTGAATCCAAGTGTTTGACATGGGGGAGGGGACCAGTAACTTTATCAATATAGAAGGAAGTCATTTTTCATACTTTGGTCATCATACTTTGATCTGGTTTCATCCAAATATCACCAAATTTTATGAAAAGCATGATTTTGTCTTTTCATGATGTTTAAGATTGAGAGCTGACATTTTATGAGGCTTACAAAAGAGTAGGAGTTCCTCAAATGACTATGCATATCCCAATGTTGGGAGAGTTACCACTTTGCTATTGTATTTAAATAATAACATTATTAATTGTATGTAAAATACTTAATGAGCAAAAATATTGATAAATTGTGGTGTATAATCTTAAAACAATGAAGAAGAATGACATTTCCTCGAAAGGATGGCCAAAAAGACCTATCTGAAAGCCACGCCCCCAATAGGACTTGCCCATTAACCCAAACATGGGTTCATTTATATATCACTTGGGTTTTTATTCACTTTCACTTTTTTTTTTCTATTGTATATCAATACATTCAAAAAAAGTCACAGACTTTATTGTGTGTTATCCTGAATGATTTTATTAATGATTTATTAATTTTTCATGTATAGCTTTTTCAAGTTTTATGTGTGCTTGTTTTTTTTAAATGGTCAAATTAATAAACTAAACTAAACTAAGCTGCCTTTGGAAAGCTGAGACGCAAGGTTTTCCTAAACAGGGATCTCCAACTCCACACCAAAGTCGCCGTCTATCAAGCCGTCTGCATCACCATACTTCTTTACAGCTGTGAAGCCTGGGTCACTTACAATCGCCACAACAAGCAGCATGAGCGATTCCACATAAGATGCCTGCAGCGCATCCTGGGATTCACCTGGTGCAACCGTGTGCCCCATATGGAAATAAGACCAACTGCAAGAGTATGGAGGCGATGGTCACCCAACACCAACTGCGCTGGCTTGGGCATGTCATTAGAATATCTCAGGAGCGCTTGCCGCGAAAGATTCTGTATGTCCAGCTACATCTTGGCCGGCTGTCTGTAGGGGGGCAGATGAAGCGCTACAAGGACCAGCTAAAAACATTGAGGAAGAAGTGCAACATCAAACCCACAGACCTAGAGGATGCTGCCAACTGTTCCACCTGGCGGCAGCTCTGCCAGAGCGGTGTACAGAGGTGGGAGGAGGAGAGGAGCACAAAGAGATAGCAAAAATAGCTCTGGAGACATACAACCTTGCCTGCCCCAGCCAACACAGACTGCATATGCCCTACCTGGAATAAATCTTGGATTGGACTCTACAGTCACCAAATAATTTACTGTTAACTCAAAAGCGGAAGTCGAACACAATGGGCTACCATAAGCAAGCAAACATAATTTAGCAATTACATTTACTTTTGATAATTAAGTATATCTGTTTATATACTGTAGCTAGATAGCTACTCTACTGGTACCAGAATTTAACTGTCAGGTGTCAGCAAATATAATTAAAAGTTTACGCTGGTCATCTATGGCAAAGATACTTATATGTTTCCCTTCTGCACGTAGCCTAGTGGTTAGTCCATTGGGCCAGTAACCTAAAGGTTGCTGGATTGAATTCCTGAGCTGACAAGGTAAAAATCGGTTGTTCTGCCCCTGAGCAAGGCAGTTAACCCACTGTTCCCCGGGTGCCGTAGATGTTGTTTAAGGCAGCCTCCTGCACCTCTCTGATTAAGAGGGGTTGGGTTAAATGCGGAAGACACATTTCAGTTGAAGGCTTCCAGTTGTACAACTGACTAGGTATCTCCCTTTCATCTGTGTCTGGTTACTGGCTAGCTAGGTCTTCAGCCAGAATGGAACAAAAGGGGGAGGCTGGGTTGTTCAAAACTCTGATGCAGATGTCATCACATCCGTCATTACAAGAGAAGGCCAAAACGGGAGATGTATAACAATATATATATATGTTGTTGGTGCAATTTTAATGTTGTTTAAGTTGCTTTTTGTGTCACCAAATTTGCTTGAGATGATTTTGCTGCAACACTCCTCACTTCATCCAAGTTTCTTGACATAGTTCTTTCAAAGAGCTGTCAGTCAAGGCGAGCTCATGAATATAAGCTCCTGCCCACTCAGGCTGTCTACTTACTGGTAGTTAGCGAGAGAAAAATTACTTATTCAAACCTTTTGAGCATTTCTATCCCCAAAAATATGATGGGTAATATTTTAGACACTCAAAAGGCTATTTTACATGGGAATAGGAATGACTGTTCTGGACCTTTAACTAGTGATGTTACGTTTGAAACCGGAGCTCCAAGGCATGCGTAAGAATTGCTAAGCAGCGAACTTCGAAGCAGTGTGCCAATGCGTTTATCACTTTATCAGAAGTATGTCATCAATGGCATCCATTTGATTGTGTGCTTTTTCAAACTGTGTGTTGCAAAATGTGAAATCCCAATGATTTCGCTGTGGTTCCGAAGCTTTCTTCGATTCCAAGCTGCTTTCAAACACCGAACTCTACTCGACACCGTACTTACAAATATAGTTCGAACTTTGTACAAAAAGATTCACTCGACCGGTAGCTTAGCAGGTAGAGTAGGGAACTATGGATCATTCAGGGAGGTGAGGGTATGAGGTTGAATCCGTTGAAGGAACACTATTTTGAAAATGTATTTATATGAGCTTAAGCTTGTCTTAAGCATCTTAAATAATGCCAAAAAGGAAGCATGATGTAAGATGCGAACCTGGTTTTCAAACCAAATATAAACTACTAAAGTTCCAGAGTTTTGCTGAAAACAGTGGTGAAAAACTCATATCTGATAATCAAATGCTGCTATTTATTGTTGACCAGCAGATGTCATTAATGTGCATTATGAACAGATAATGAAGCGCTGAGTGAATTACTTTTTTTCAGCACAATTTGGTGAAAGCACCGAAGCGTTTAGAAAGCCTACCTTTAACATGTGTTAAAAATACAACAGAACAGATTAACTGTAATGACATTTACACTCACAGTGGCCAAAAATAACTATCTGTATGCTGTGCCCCTACTAAGCCACACCTCCAGTCTTCTGATCTGACCCGTTGGATCATGGCTCAATAATAACCCAACTAAATGACCCAAGTGGCTGGGTCAAAAATAACCAAAAATGTGTTCTGTCCACTATTTACCCAGTGCTGGGTTGGTATTAATCCAGCATTTTTTAGAGTGTAACATGAATGACTTTCATTTTACAGGAGGGCCACCTGCCTGCAAGAGTGGTCTTTGCCAACTGGGTAGCCCGTTTCTTCCTCCCTCACAAATATTGTAAAAAATGTGCCAGAATAGGTTACATCTACACCAGCCAGAATATAGCATGAGCTTATAGTATGGCAACTTGGTATGAACTTTGAACTCTTATTCACTAAAGAAGTGATACATCCTAGACATTGAGTTATCAGCAGCAGCTGTAAACGTGCGTGGCCTAGGAAAGGATGGACAGGGTACTACAACGTATCCATTCTACTACACGACGAAAGACTACAACGTATCCGCCCAGAAATGTTCTTCAAAGGACAAGGGAGATCTCTGCTGGACAACCCAGCCTTCCATCTTCGACCAGTCTATCAAAGTGCAGCTCAGATAAACACACGACACCATGCTAGTTGGAGAGGACAGCTGGGTGACACATGTAGACAACAATATCAGGCATGAGTTTGATGTGACCAGGTCACCTCATTCAACTGCAGTGGGGAGACTGTGGTGGATTTATATGCAGGTATTGGCTACTTCACTAACCCATACTTGGTGCATGCGGGGGCCAGCCATGTTCATGCTTGTGAGTGGAACCCTGATGCCGGGGAAGCCCTGCAGAGAAACTTGGAGTTAAATGGTGTGTCACATCGCTGCACCATCCACCATGGAGACAGCCCCTCCCATTGTGTAACCTGGCTGACCGGGACAATTTGGGCCTCATACCCAGCTCTGCAGATGGCTGGCCTGTTGCCTGATGACTACTGAGGAAAAGGACCGGTGGCATGTTGCATATTCACCAGAATGTTACCTCACCACATCATCTTACAGACTGTGACACTTCCTCTGTTCCTGTCATGGAGAGAGTGGACATTTCTGGAGGAGACCAAGAAGAGGTGTCTCCTAAGAGGAATGACAGAGAAGTTTGGGGTGCCTGGACAAAGGACACAGCCATCCACATTGTCTCTCTGCTGCAGGACATCACATGGAGGACTGGCGTCCAGAACATTGAGCATGTCAAGTCATACGTACCTCACATTCACCATATAGTACTAGTCTTAGAATGCAGGCCACTCTGAGGAGACAATAGTCAGGACAGGACTGTAGCATGACTCTTATTTGTGTAGTCGTACCAGTGGCAGACTAGGACCAAAATTCGTCCCTTTCTAACACACCGGACCCTTTTCTTCCCTAGAGGCCCCCATTATTAGCAAGATAATGAGAATTTTGCGCTAAAAACCCAAGTTAGACAGGCCCACGAGGCTAAACATGGACCAGTCCATCAGGCGTACTCTGACATTTGTGGCTATTAATAAATTGTTGCACATTAATTTAAATGAATAATAATTTATTTATTTTTTATTAAAGAAAAACATGGTTTATAGGTTTATACAATGTGAAAATTAAACTGTTGTTGACGGGTTGTTGTACAACTGATTTTACAAATGTTTAGACATGCAATGACTCTGGCTGCTTTGTGTGATGTATTGTTGTCTCTACCTTCTTGTACTTTGTGCTGTTGTCTGTGCCCAGTAATGTTTGTACCATGTTTTGTGCTGCTACCATGTTGTGCTGCTGCCATGTTGTGTTGCTACCATGTTGTTGTCATGTCGTGTTGCTACCATGCTGTGTTGTCATGTGTTGCTGACGTGCTATTTTGCTGTCTTAGGTCTCTCTTTAAGTAGTGTTGTGTTGTCTCTCTTGTCATAATGTGTGTTTTGTCCTATATTTGTATTTCTTAAAAAAAAAATGTATCCCAGCCCTGTCCCCACATGAGGCCTTTTTTGCCTTTTGGTAGGCCTTCATGGTAAATAAGAATTTGTTTTTAACTGACTTGCCTAGTTAAATAAAGGTTAAATAAAAATAAATCAATCAATACCAATCTTCATCCCATAATATTGAAGGCAGTGCAATGTTACGCTATCTTCAGACATATAGCCAGTAGCCACCCAAACTAGAACTATCTGAATTATGACAATGATCAATGAAATCACCAGGTACACTCCAAAAAAAATCATGGGCTAAAAACAACCCAATTTGGGTTATTTGGTAACCCAGCACTGGTTAAATAGTGGACAGAACACATGTTGAGTTGTTTTTACCCAGCCAGTTGGGTTGTGTGAATAACCCAACAAATTAGGTATTTAGGTATTTGTTACTCTCATGCTGGTTGACCTAGCAGCTGGGTCTTTTTGAATATAATTCATTATTTTTACTAGGTGTTGTAGTTTATTATGGGTGTGCCTTTCAGGTAGATTTTTATTGGCCACGCATGAGAGTAAATGTCATTCCTGTTCATCATTTTAAGTTTACCATACACATTTCTATTTTATTTTATTAAGGTTATTTATCAGATATTGTAATATGGTGTAGCACCTAATTGTAACTCAAGAATGGGATGTACATAGGCTTTTAAGGAACTCATATACAATTGAAGTCAGTAGTTTACATACACCATACGCCAAATACATTTAAACTCAGTTTTTCATTTAATCCTTTAAGAATGTGAAATGTCAGAATAATAGTAGAGTATGATTTATTTCAGCTTTCATTTCTTTCATCACATTCCAGTGGGTCAGAAGTTTACATACACTCAAATAGTATTTGGTAGCATTGCCTTTAAATTGTTTAACTTGGGTCAAACGCTTCGGGCAGCCTTCCACAATCTTCCCACAATAAGTTGGGTGAATTTTGGACCATTCCTCCTGACAGAGTTGGTGTAACTGAGTCAGGTTTGTAGGCCTCCTTGCTCGCACACGCTTTTTCAGTTCTGGCCACACATTTTCTATAGGGTTGAGGTCAGGGCTTTGTGATGGCCACTCCAATACCTTGACTTTGTTGTCCTTAAGCCATTTGCCACAACTTTGGAAGTATGCTTGAGGTCATTGTCCATTTGGAAGACCCATTTGCGACCAAGCTTTAACTTTCTGACTGATGTCTTGAGATGTTCCTTCAATATAGCCACATAATTTTCCATCCTCATGATGCTATCTATTTTGTGAAGTGCACCAGTCCCTCCTGCAGCAAAGCACCCCCACAACATGATGCTGCCACCCCCATGCTTCATGGTTGGGATGGTGTTCTTCAGCTTGCAAGCCTCCCCCTTTTCCTCCAAACATAACAATGGTCATTATGGCCAAACAGTTGTATTTCTGTTTCATCAGACCAGAGGACATTTCTCAAAAAAGTACAATCTTTGTCCCCATGTTCAGTTGCAAACCGTAGTCTGACTTTTTGATGGCCAATCCAAGTTTGGCACCGGAAGAAATGGCAGCCGTTTTACGGGCGCCTAACCAATTGTGCTATTATGTGGGTTTTTTTCGCGTTATTTGCAACTTATTTTGTACATAATATTTCTGCAACCGTATCTTACGGCAGAAAAGAGCTTCTGGATATCAGGACAGCGATCACTCACCTCTGATTAGACAAAGATTTTTTCAACAACAAGCAAGACGCACATGATATTCTCCAAACACCCGGCAGGACCGACATCCCAGTTATTCGCAAGAAGATGCGACGTAGGAAACGGGGGAAAAGAGCCGGATACCTGGTCAGGACCCGGAGGAGGCGATTGGGAAAGCTGCCGTTACCGTCAATACTACTCGCCAACGTGCAATCATTGGACAATAAATTAGACGAGGTACGATCACGAATATCCTACCAACGGGACATTAAAAACTACAACATCCTATGTTTCACGGAATCGTGGCTGAATGACGACATGGATATTCAGCTAGCGGGATACACGCTGCACCGGCAAGATAGAACAGCACACTCCGGTAAGACGAGGGGGGGCGGTCTGTGCATATTTGTAAACAACAGCTGGTGCATGAAATCTAAGGAAGTCTCTAGATTTTGCTCGCCTGAAGTAGAGTATATTGTGATAAATTGCAGGCCACACTACTTGCCTAGAGAGTTTTCAGCTATACT
>QNTS01001342.1:219210-265977 GCA_003317085.1 Hucho hucho
TGACCAAATACTTATTTTCCACCATAATTTGCAAATAAATTCATTAAAAATCCTACAATGTGATTTTCTGGATTTGTTTTCCTCATTTTGTCTGTCATAGTTGAAGTGTACCTATGATGAAAATTACAGGCCTCTCTCATCTTTTTAAGTGAGAGAACTTGCACAATTGGTGGCTGACTAAATACTTTTTTTCCCCACTGTATATATATATTTTATAACAATCCCTACCATGTCGAGTATTGTATGTTCCATTATTCGACTCCTTTATCGGAACTTTGTAATATTTAGAATAGCCATGGAGTAGTCTTTGTGTCACTGAACATTTGGTTATTTATATACAGTTTATCGACTTCGAGAGCTACACGTTTCCCTTTTAAACTATTTTCCTTGAAGATTGGATACAGAACTTTGCACCGTTCTGCAATTTCCTTTGGGAAGTGATCATGCATGCCTATTTTTGTGCCAGCAAGTCTTTTACCCAGGCTTTTAACCATTATTTTATCTTTAAAGAAAGCAAATTTAGCAACGATTGGGCATTCATACGTCTCCCCTCTGTCTGAAACGGTGTACATGTTCGAGTTGGATTTTGTCTACAGCTTCATGTGGGATCTGAAGCACTGTAAGGAGGAACTCCCTAACTACACCCTCAGGAACTTCTCCTTTTGTCTTGGATACCAGTAAGTACCAGATTTTCTCTCATGGATCTAGTCTGTATGTCAAGTAAGGCTTCTCTCAGAAAGATGTTCTCCTTTTTAAGTTCATTAACATCGGTTTAAATCTTATTGTTTCAATCTTATTTCAATCTTATTGCACACTATTCCGCTGATGCCTTGCTGTAGCCTACTTCGCCAATACACATTAAACACTGTGGGTATACCTATAAATGTTTCACATCTGTATTGTGGACTACTGTACTGCGGTATTATATCTATGTCTCTTTCCAGCTTGTACACTGAGCGTACAAAACATTAGGAACACCTGCTCTTTCCATGACCTAGACTGACCAGGTGAAAACCTAATTGATGTCACTTGTTAAATCCACTTCAATCAGTGTGGATGAAGGAGAGGAGACAGGTTAAAGAAGGTTTTGTAAACCTTGAGACAATTGAGACATGGATTCTGTATGTGTGCCATGCAGAGGGTGAATGAGCAAGGCAAATATTTAATTGCCTTTGAATGGGGTATGGTGGTAGGTGATATTGGACATTTTCCAGTACATGTGTGCCCATTATACATCTTAGAGTAGTCAGCAGAATAAGTGCACTCTATATGTGTGTCTAGGTCATTAGGCGCCATTAGACATGCACCTGTCTTGGGAGTGGGCATGTCTGTTTATTTTTGTACCATTGCTATGGCCTAATGTTTACTGTTGCTATGGTTACACCACCAATGGAATCTAATGTGAAACCAAGCTAAAATTAGTGCAAGGCAAAAAGATAAGATGGTCCCGCGCGTAAAAGAGAAAGATAATTTCCTCACTCCACTTGGCAAAACTTGTCTTACTCATCAATTTTTCAAGATAAACGCATGAAACCTTGTCTAAAGACTGTTGACATCTAGTGGAAGCCATAGGTACTGCAATCTGGGAGCTGGGTTTCAGTCTTTTCTATACCAAGTCAATTGGAGAGTCTGGCGTGCCCAAAGTATAAGGCCTGCCACTCAGGCCCAGAAACTAGGATATGCACATAATTAGTACTATTGGATAGGAAACACTCTGAAGTTTCTAAGAGTGTTAAAATATTGTCTGTGAATATAACAGAACTGATATAGCAGGCAAAAACCCGAGGAATTTCTGTCCTGGAAAAAGTGTTTTTGACACATTGCCTCATTTTGAACCCCTCCCTATTGAAAACAGCTATATATGGGAGTAAGATTGCAGTACCTATTGCTTCCACTGGATGTCAACAGTCTCTAGACAGTGTTTGGTGATGTTAGGTTGCTCTGGATGGTAATAGAAGAAGAATTTCGAACTAGTCANAGTCTGGCGTGCCCAAAGTAAAAGGCCTGCCACTCAGGCCCAGAAACTAGGATATGCACATAATTAGTACTATTGGATAGGAAACACTCTGAAGTTTCTAAGAGTGTTAAAATATTGTCTGTGAATATAACAGAACTGATATAGCAGGCGAAAACCCGAGGAATTTCTGTCCTGGAAAAAGTGTTTTTGACACATTGCCTCATTTTGAACCCCTCCCTATTGAAAACAGCTATATATGGGAGTAAGATTGCAGTACCTATTGCTTCCACTGGATGTCAACAGTCTCTAGACAGTGTTTGGTGATGTTAGGTTGCTCTGGATGGTAATAGAAGAAGAATTTCGAACAAGTCATCGGATGTAAACAGAAGAGGAAGCGTGTTCACAGGCTTGCGCGCGCTGTGTTTTTTTCCTTTCCTATTGTCCAGTTTATAATCCGGTTGAAATATTATAGTAAATATACATAAAAGTGTTACTAAGGATACATTATCAATGATGTTTGATTGTTCTTGGACAAGTGTATAGGTATAATGTGAATGCGTTCTCTTCACGGTTCAATGGGCGACTCAATGGTGGATTTTATGATCATAATGCGCCAACCAAATGGAGATTTATGGATATAATAAATGACTTTTTCTAGCAAAAGAAGCATGGATTGTCTTCGGTGGACACTTGGGAAGCCCTCAGCAGAAGTTCTTCTGTAGGTAAGGGATTTTATATTAGCGATTTTATGCGTTTTTTGAGACCTGTGTTGGGTTATGGATTTATGCTAATGCGTAAATATTAGAGGTGCTACCCTCAAACAATCAAATGTTGTGCTTTCGCCGTAAAGCCTTTTTGAAATCTGACCACGCTGTGATGTTGCCAAGAATCAGAGCTTTTGATGACTATGCACACTTGTATATTGGATTTTGAATTTGGCGCCTCACATTTCACCGGGTAGTGTCGGGAGTGGGGTAGCACCACTCCGTAAGTAGTTAACATAAAGAGGAGTTACTATGTGTGTGACGTAAGGATGAAAACTGTATAAAAAGTATGTGCCAAGGCTGGAAAGACAGTTGCTTCATGAACCAGCGTGGCTTATATTACTTTGTAATGAAGTCTATTTGAACTCACAAGCTCCGGTATATAGAGAAATATTTTTTTATTTGAATATTTCCACGACAGTGACAGGTGCACCGGTTTGTGTCTAGAACTGCAACGCTACTGGGTTTTCCACACTCAACAGTTTACCGTATGTATCAAGAACGATTCACCACCCAAAGGACATCCAGCTAACTTGACACAATTGTGGGAAGCATTGGAGTCAACATGGGCCAGCGTCCCCATGGAATGCTTTCGACACCTTGTAGAGTCCATGCCCCGATGAATTGAGGCTGTTCTGAGGGCAAAGAAGGGTGGGTGGGTACAACTCAATATTAAGAATGTGTTCTTAATGTTTTGTAAACTCAGTGTATATACACTGCATATCTCTCATATCATGTATCCATTTAGGCACTGTACGGAGATTATGAGGTAGTCATTGTTTGTGGAGTTCATTGGTGAGTAGATGATAGTGTTATCTCGGTTAAAGCTGCTGTTGTAGCCATCAACAGAGTAACCCACAACACAACGATCTGGTGAACCGAAAGTAGCTGCTGCCATTAATACAGTGTTCTCAAAATTGAGGATCTAAAGCAGAGGTAAGAAAAACCGTGCATGGTAAGTTAAACCTTAATCGTGGAGATAATGTCAATTCACTCCCAAAGATAACAAGACAAAAGCCCCCTTCTGCCTAATGCTCACTCCAGAGTGAGCTCCATGTTCCCCCCTAATCTTCCATTTTACATGGGTCTCTCCCATAGATTCATTGCCCAAGCACCACCCGATTAATGCAAATGCATTGGTAACACTCCCTTTCTTTACCTTTGACTTCTAGCAGAAAATAGATAGATTGGTTTACAATTAGATAGATTGGTTTACAATTTAGCAATTTGAGCTTTAATGGGAAGAATAATCATTTGAACTTAGTAATGTACCCATGACTATAACCGTTCAACGCTGGTCAGACCAATCAGAATCCATGCTTCAAAATTGTTTAGATCACACGTACTGGGAAATGTTCCGGGCAGCCTCAGAGAATATCATTGATTTATACGCTGCCTCTGTGAGTGAGTTTATAAGGAAGTGCATTGGAGATGTTGTACCCACTGCAACTATTAAAACCTACCCTAACCAGAAACCGTGGATAGATGACGGCATTCGCACAAAACTGAAAGCGCGGAACACTGCATTTAACCATGGAAAGTTGACTGGGAATATGGCCGAAAATAAAGATTGTAGTTATTCCCTCCGCAAGGCAATCAAACAAGTGAAATGTAGGTATAGGGACAAAGTGTCGCAATTCAACGGCTCACACACGAGACGTATGTGGCAGGGTCTACAGGCAATTACGGACTACAAATAGAAAATGAGTCACGCCACGGACACCCGACGTCTTGCTTCCAGACAAATTAAACACCTTCTTTGCCCACTTTGAGGATAATACAGTGCCACCGACACGGCCCGCTACCAAGTGCTGTGGGTCCCTCCTCTCCTTCTCTGTTGCCCGACGTGAGTATGACATTTAAACGTGATAACCCTCGCTAGGCTGCTGGCCCAGACGGCATCCCTAGCCGCTTCCTCAAAGCATGCGCAGACCAACTGGCTGATGTGTTTGCGGACATATTAATCGCTCCCTATCCCAGTCTGCAGTTTCCACATGCTTCAAGATGGCCACCATTGTTCCTGTACCCAAAAAGGCAAAGGTAACTGAACTAAATGACTATCGCCCCATAGCACTCACTTCTGTCATCATGAAGTGCTTTGAGAGACTAGTCAAGGATCATATCAACTCCACCTTACCTGCCACTCTAGACCCGCTTCAGTTTGCATACCGCCCCAACAGGTCCACAGAAGATGCAATCGCCATCACACTGCACACTGCCCTATACCAAGAGGAATACACTTTCTGATGGGCCGCCCCCAGGTGGTGAAGGTAGGAAACAACATCTCCACTTTGACTGAGGGTGCATGCTCAGCCCCCTCCTGTACTCCCTGTTCACCCATGACTGTGTGGCCATGCACGCCTCCAACTCAATCATCAAATTTACAGATGACACAACAGTAGTGGGCTTGATTACCAACAACCACGAGACAGCCTACAGGGAGGAGGTGAGGGCACTCGGAGTGTGGTGTCAGGAAAACAACCTCTCACTCAACGTCAACAAAACAAAGGAGTTAATCGTGGACTTCAGGAAACAGCAGAGGGATCACTCCCCTATCCACATCGACGGGCCAGTAGTGGCCAGTAGTGGAGTTCCTCGGCATACACATCACAGACAAACTGAAATGCTCCACCCACACAGACAGTGCGGTGAACAAGGCGCAACAGTGCCTCGTCAACCTCAGGAGGCTGAAGAAATTTGTCTTGTCACCTAAAACCCTGACAAACCTTTACAGACGCACAATTGAGAGCATCCCGTCGGGCTGTATCACTGGTACGGCAACTGCACTGCCCTCAACTGCAAGGCTCTCCAGAGGGTGGTGCGGTCTGTACAATACTTCACTGGGGGCAAACTACCTACAGCACCCGATGTCACAGGAAGGCCAAAAAGATCATCAAGGATAACAACCACCCGAGCCACTGCCTGTTCACCCCACTACCATCCAGAAGGCGAGGTCAGTACAGGTGCATCAAAGCTGGGACCGAGAGACTGAAAAATAGCTTCTATCTCAAGATCATCAGACTGTTAAACAGCAATCATTAACTCAGAGAGGCTGCTGCCTACATACAGACTCAAATCATTGGCCACTTTAATAAATGGATCACTAAGTCACTTTAAATAATGCCACTTTAATAATGTTTATATCTTACATTACTCACCTCATATGTATTTACTATATCTTATACCATCTATTGCATCTTGCCTATGCCGCTCTGCCATCACTCATCCACATATTTATATGTACATATTCTTATTCCATCCCTTTAGATTTGTGTGTATTAGGTAGTTGTTGTGGAATTGTTCGATTACTTGTTAGATATAACTGCACTGTCGGAACTCGAAGCACAAGCATTTCGCTACACTCGCATTAACAGCTGC
The DNA here is from genome assembly GCA_003317085.1 of Hucho hucho. Taxonomy (NCBI): domain Eukaryota; kingdom Metazoa; phylum Chordata; class Actinopteri; order Salmoniformes; family Salmonidae; genus Hucho; species Hucho hucho. The sequence goes on from QNTS01001342.1 coordinate 225,310, forward strand.
TAACCATGTGTATGTGACCAATAAAAGTTTATTTGATTTAAAGAGTAAATAGTAAATAATTAAAATATATACGCTAACTTTGTTACCTCTCTTTCTGCAGGTCTCCCCTGTCCTTTTGCTAAATAAAGAAATGCAAATGTATATCCAGAGCAATGGGAATTTATTTATGCATTGAAAATTAGTATTAATGTCCTTATTAGTATTTTAATGACCCAATTAGCATGCAAGGAACAATTATTTACCTGATTGTTTCCTACTAAAAGGCACTGTTACAGATGATTAGTCACAAATGTGAATGTGTTGTCATGAGACTCTGAGAGACTCTGAGACTCACATTGTCATGAGACTCTGAGCACACCTTTATCCAAACCAAGAGCATGCCATGTGTAGCTCAGTTGGTAGAGCATGGCGCTTGCAACGCCAGGACTGTGGATTCACATGCCCACAGGGGACCAGTATGAGAAAATGTATGCACTCACTACTGTAAGTTGCTCTGGATAAGAGTGTCTGTTAAATTACAAAAATGTGAAAATGTAAATATACACTTGGCAAACTGTCAGAAAGCGCTGTGAATGCTATATAAAAGGTTCCTGTGGAACATCAAAGGTGAAACATCGTTCTCTCTTCCATTTGATGTACAGTTGAAGTCGGAAGTTTACATACACCTTAGCCAAATACATTTAAACTAGTTTTTTCACAAATCCTTACATTTAATCCTAGTAAAAATGCCCTGTCTTAGGTTAGATAGGATCACCACTTTATTTTAAGAATGTGAAATGTCAGAATAATAGTAGAGAGAATTATTTATTTCAGCTTCATTGGGTCAGAAGTTTGCATTCACTCAATTAGTATTTGGTAGCATTGCCTTTAAATTGTTTAACTTGGGTCAAACATTTCTGGTAGCCTTCCACAAGATTCCCACAATAAGTTGGGGGAATTTTGGCCCATTCCTCCTGACATAGCTGGTGTAACTGAGTCAGGTTTGTAGGCCTCCTTGCTCGCACACGCTTTTTCAGTTCTGGCCAAAAATGTTCTATAGGATTGAGGTCAGGGCTTTGTGATGGCCACTCCAATACCTTGACTTTGTTGTCCTTAAGCCATTTTTCCACAACTTCGGAAGTATGCTTGGGGTCATTGTCCATTCGGAAGACCCATTTGCGACCAAGCTTTAACTTCCTGACTGATGTCTTGAATTTTCCATCCTCATGATGCCATCTATTTTGTGAAGTGCACCAGTCCCTCCTGCAGGAAAGCACCCCCATAACATGATGCTGCCAACCCCATGCTTCACGTTTGGGATGGTGTTCTTCGGCTTGCAAGCCACCCCCTTTTTCCTCCAAACATAACGATGGTCATTATGGCTAAACAGTTCTATTTTTGTTTCATCAGACCAGAGGACATTTCACCAAAAAGTATGATCTTTGTCCTCATGTGCAGTTGCAAACCATAGTCTGACTTTTTTATGGCAGTTTTGGAGCAGTGGCTTCTTCCTTGCTGAGCGGCCTTTCAGGTTATGTCGATATAGAACTTGTTTTGCTGTGGATATGGATACTTTTGTACCTGTTTCCTCCAGCATCTTCACAAGGTCCTTTGCTGTTGTTCTGTGATTGATTTGCACTTCTCGCATCAAAGTACGTTCATCTCTAGGAGACAGAACGTGTCTCATTCCTGAGCGGTATGAAGGCTGCATGGTACCATGGTGTTTATACTTGTGTACTATTGTTTGTACAGATGAACGTGGTACCTTCAGGCGTTTGAAAATTGCTCCCAAGGATGAACCAGACTTGCGGAGGTCTCAATTTTTTTGAATGAGGTCTTTGCTGATTTCTTTTGATTTTCCCATGATGTCAAGCAAAGAGGCACTGAGTTTTAAGGTAGGCCTTGAAATACATCCACAGGTACACCTCCAATTGACTCAAATGATGTCAATTAGACTATCTGGAATTTTCCAAGCTGTTTAAAGGCACAGCCAACTTAGGGTATGTAAACTTCTGACCCGCTGGAATTGTGATACAGTGAATTAAAAGTGAAATAATCTGCCTGGGAGGCCCAGACAATCAGAATGAGTTTTTCCCCACAAAAGGGCTTTATTACACAAGAAAATAATCCAGTTTCGTCAGCCTTCCGGGTGGCTGGTCTCAGACAATCCCGCAGGTAATGAAGCCGGATGTGGAGATTCTGGGTTGGCGTGGTTACACGTGGTCCGCGTTTGTGAGGCCGATGGGAAATACTGCCAAATTCTCTAAAACGATGTTGGAGGTGGCTTATGGTGGAAAAATGTACATTTTAATTATCTGGCAACAGTTCTGTTGGACATTCCTGCAGTTAGTATGCCAATTGCACTGTCCCTCAAAACATGAGACATCTGTGGCATTGTGTTGTGTGCCAAAAATATTTTAGAGAGGCCTTTTATTGTCCCCAGTACAAGGTGCACCTGTGTAATGATCATGCAGTTTAATCAGCTTCTTGATATGCCACACCTGACAGGTGAATGGATTATCTTTTTCAGCTCATGAAACATGGGACATCACAAAATACATGGCAAATGGGAGATCTATATATTTTTTACGACGTCATAGTTTCTATTTCAATTTTTTCTTTTAGTTGTTTTGTGTAACACCAAATTAGCTTGAGGTGATTTTACTTCAACACTGCTCACTGCATCCAAGTTTATTGACATACAGTGGCAAGAATAAGCAAGTGAACCCTTTGGAATTACTTAGATTTCTGCATAACTTAGTCATAACATTTGATATGATCTTCATCTTAGTCACAACAATAGAAAAACACAGTGTGTTTAAACTAATAACACACAAAGTATGTATTTTTCTTGTCTTTAATTGAATACATCAATTAAACATTCAGAGTGTAATTTGGAAAATGTGTGTGAACCCCTAGGCTAATGACTTTTCCAAAAATGAATTGGAGTCAGGAGTCAGCTAACCTGGAGTCCAATCAATGAGACAAGATTGGAGATGTTGGTTAGAGCTGCCCTTCCCTGTCAATAGGCTCACAAAATGTGAGTTTGCTATTCACAAGAAGCATTGCCTGATGTGAACTATGCCTCGAACAAAAGAGAGCTCAGAAGACCTAAGATTAAGAATTGTTGACTTGCATAAAGCTGGAAAGGTTTACAAATGTCACGATCTTCATGCGGGACAGACCAAGGCGCAGCGAGGCATCCAGTATACATCTTTTAATGAATGAACGTAACTGGGCAAAACAACAAAATGAACAAAGATCGCAACATAGACTGACACACACACACACACACACACACACACACACACACACACACACACACACACACACACACACACACACACACACACACAAAGAAGCTATGCATAAACAATAACCCACAAAACCTATATGAAAACCCCAAACATATATATGGTTCCCAATTAGAGACAACGACACACAGCTGCCTCTAATTGGGAACCATTACCCCAACATAGAAATATAACACCTAGAACATAAAAAACCCTACACCAAAACCAAAACTAAACACACCAGCCTAAAACTCTGGCCTGGACGTGACAGTACCCCCCCCCCCAAAGGCGCGGACCGCGCCACAAAAGTCCATGGGGGGGTCTTCGGGTGGGTCTTTTGATCCCAGGTGGCGGCTCCGGTGCCGGCCGTGCTGACTTAATGTCACGCACCGGAGGCCCTGGGCAATGCCGGACTGGGGACCCTCTCTGGCGGCCCCGGACTGGGGACCCTCTATGGCGGCCCCGGACTGGGGACCCTCACTGGCGGTCCCGGACGGGGGACCTTCTCTGGAGGTCCCGGACAGGGGACCTTCTCTGGAGGTCCCGGACATGGGACGCGCACTGGCCCTCTGGTGCGGGGAGCAGGAACCGGCCGTACTGGGCTCATTACGCGCACTGGTACTCTGGTGCGGGGAGCAGGGACCGGCTGTACTGGGCTCATTACACGCACTGGCACTCTGGTGCGGGGAGAAGGAACCGGCCGTACTGGGCTCATTACGCGCACTGGCACTCTGGTGCGGGGAGCAGGAACCGGCCGTACTGGGCTCATTACGCGCACTGGTACTCTGGTGCGGGGAGCAGGAACCGGCCGTACTGCATCCACGACGGGCACAGGAATCCTGGAGCGTGGAACAGGGACGGGACGTGCTGGGTCCACGACGGGCACAGGAATCCTGGAGCGTGGAGCAGGGACAGGACGTGCTGGGTCCACGACGGGCACAGGGATCCTGGAGCGTGGAGCAGGGACAGGACGTGCTGGGTCCACGACGGGCACAGGGATCCTGGAGCGTGGAACAGGGACAGGATGTGCTGGACTCTCTAAGCGCACAGGGGGCCTGGTGCGCGGAGCCGGAACAGGACGTACTGGGCTGTGGATGCGAACCGGAGACCCCACACGCAGAACCGGTGCAGGATATCTCGGTCCCAGAAGGTGTACTGGAGACCTAGCACGCAGAGCCGGCACCACTCTACCAGGTAGCACACTCACCCTCCCCTGGCAGATGAGTGGCGCTGGAATCTCTCTCACCGGGATGTGAACGCGCACTGGAGACACCGTGTGCAAAACTGCATAGCACGGCGTCTTACCAGTGCGACGCTCCCTCCAGAGAGCACAAGGAGTTGGCTCAGGAGTCCATCCTGAACCAGCCAAACTCCCCGTGTGCCCCCCCAAAAAAGTTTTTTGGGGCTGCCTTTCGGGCTTCCTAGCCAGGCGAGTCCCAACATACTTTTCTCTCTCCGGGTTCCATACTCCGTACAAATCCTCGTAACTGCCCCGCTCAGCCCCCGCTACTTTTTTCTCCATGGGGTGACGATGCTCCGCCGTCTTCTCCCAAGGTCCCTTACCAGCCAAAATCTCATCCCATGTCCAGGACCCCTTTCCATCCAAAATCTCCTCCCAAGTCCAGAACTCCCGGGTCTCTCGCTGCTTGGTCTTCTTATGGTGGGTTATTTTGTCTCGATCTTCATGCGGGACAGACCAAGGCCCAGCGAGGCGTCCAGTATACATCAATGAGGTTAAGAAGAATCCTAGAGTGTCAGCTAAAGACTTAAATAAATATCTGGAACATGCTAACATCTCTGTTGATGAGTCTACGATACATAAAACACTAAACAAGAATGGTGTTCATGGGAGGACACCACGGAAGAAGCCACTGCTGCCCCTCAAAAAAACATTCCTGCACGTCTGAAGTTCGCAAAAGAGCACCTGGATGTTGCACAGCACTTCTGGCAAAATGTGTTGTGTATAGATTAAACTAAAGCTGAGTTGTTTGGAAGGAACACACAACACTAAATGTTGAGAAAAAAGGCACAGCACACCAACATCAAAACCTCATCCCAACTGTAAGTATGGTGGTGGGAGCATCATGGTTTGGGGCTGCTTTGCTGCTCCAGGGCCTGGACAGCTTGCTAACAAGTTTAGCAAGACATTTTGCAGGAGAATGTAAGGCTATCTGTCAGCCATTTGGAGCTCAACAGAGGTTGGGTGATGCAACAGGACAACGACACAAAACACAGAAGTAAATCAACAACAGAATGGCTTCAACAGAAGAAAATAGGCCTTCTGGACTGGCCCAGTCAGAGTCCTGACCTCAACCCAATTTAAAATGCTGTGGCATGACCTCAAGAGAGCGGTTCACACCAGACATCCTAAGAATATTGCTGAACTAAAACAGTTTTGGTCCAAAATTCCTCCTGACCGATGTGCAGGTCTGATCCACAACTACAGAAAATGTTTGATTGAGTTTATTGCTGCCAAAGGAGGCTCAACCAGTTATTAAATCCAAGGGTTCACATACTTTTTCCATCCTACACTGTGAATGTTTACACGGTGTGTTCAATAAAGACATAAAAACGTATCATTGTTTGTGTTATTAGTTTAAGCAGACTGTTTGTTTTATTGTTGTGACTTAGATGAAGATCAGATCAAAGTTTGTGACCAATTTATGCAGAAATCCTGCCACTGTAGGTGTTTCAAAGAGCTTTCAGTCAAGCCTAGCTCATTAATATAAGCTCCCTGCCCAATCAGCCTGTCTTTTCAAACTTCCTGGTAGTTATACATGAGAAAACCCTTTTTTTTTTTCATTTCGATCCCCCAAACAATATTAGGGGGGATAGTTCGATCACTCAAAAAGCTATTTTACTTGGGGATCAAAATGACTGTTTGGGCCCTTTAACACAATATCATACATAAGGCCATATTTTGATGGCCTAGTTTTACCCTAATACAGTGGCCTGAAACTCATACTAGTAATGTTACGTGTGATGCCAGAGCTCTGAGGCATGCACCGAAATATCTAAGCAGTGTACTTCGAAAGCAGTGTGCCGATGCATGTATCACTTAATCAGAAGCACGTGGTCAATGACGTCCGAAGCTTCATTTCATCTAACAATCACCTGATTGGTTTGGTAGAAGACAAAAAGGCAACGCTGCGCACGCGCTACGGGGTGTGGGATGTCATCTTTAATAATTTGTCTGCTCTAAATTATTTTGACCAGCAGGTGCCACTAGTGTACACTGTGTTGATCAAAACCTTAAGTAATTAACCTATTTTTGATGCAATTGGCTGGAAAAATTCAGTGCTTCAGGAAGCTTAGTTTCCTCATCACTAACTCATGCGTCACTTTGAATCAAAAACATGCCCATCATTATCATATTTCCCAGCATGCTCTATTGCAGGTAGCTTTTTTTGTTTCTTTCAATATCCATATTTGTGCATTCATTGATTGATTAATCTTATATTACACAAATATTAACTAAACTAATCCAATCACTTAGGTAGATTTTCTTGCACCTGTTACTGAAATACTTGTTACAGTTTTATTGCATTAGCTAGTCACCTCACAATATTCTTAACCCTTGCACTCATTCTGAATGCAGGTTGTAGGTGAATTAACTTTGCAAACCAGCATAATGGGACTTGAAGGTAGAGATGAAAAAAAATCCCAGATTTTCCAGAAATCCTTGTCTTAATTTTTATCTATGTCTGGCGTTAGCTAGTTATTGGCTAGCTAGGTCTTTAGCCAGCATGGAACAAAAGGGGGGAAGGGTCATTCAAACTCTGACGCAGTTGTCATGTCAACACATGTTACTGTGAACCGCATCACAAGAGCAATGCCAATTGGCAAATGTATAAAATAAATGACATCATTGTTTCCATTTCAATGTTGTTTGAATTACTTTCTGTATCAGCAAGGATTTTTGGAAAACCTGGGATTTGCAAGCCTACTTGCAAGCCTGATGAGGTCTGGGGTATGATTATCTACTTATAACTAAACGTACAAAGGATAACAGAGGGTACCATTACAGTGATGTTTGTACCCCATTATGAACAAATCTAAACCTTTTTTTCCCCCATGAGAGTGTAATACATCTGGCCTGCAAATCATATTATGCTGGCTTGTAAGGTGATATGTAAATCTGATACGAAACCAGCCAGTATGTGGATATCCAACTTCTGGCATTTTTAATCACCCGCTATATGTATTCAGAATGATTGCCAGGGTTGGGAGGACTAAGCTATGAGACTACCTAATGCATCTAAACTAGAACAACCATTTCAGCAACAGGTGCAATATGTCCAAGTAACATATTGGATTAGTTTAGAAAATGTTTTGAATTTACAGTGCAATCAAAAAGTATTTGGACCCCTTGACTTTTTCCATATTTTGTTATGTTACAGCCTGTTGTGGAAATTCTTACACAGGGACACTCAAAGTAAATTCTAAATGAATCATTGTTTATTGTCAGCGTGCTGGAGAGGTTCCAACAAACTTGATGCACCATCTGTCAGGAGCTCTAACGGTGCAGTCCCGTTTAGTTCCTTATATACTGGTTACAGACACGTTACATAGGCATAGCTCAGAGGGCTGTTTCCGGCATGTGCCTGGCACCGTCTCCCATCTTAAATTAAGTAACATATTCTGGGCGTTCTGCCAAATAGTCAGGTCATGACGGACCCCCATCATATCTCTACCAGAACAATCCAATTAGTATGGTAATACTATCATCATAATAAAGGTTATACTTCTATGAATGGGGGTGAATTTATCAGAAATATGCACACATACACAGCATGTTGAATAACAATTTAGACAAACTATGAAAAAAACACACGCTGCAGCCCATTTGGCAATTTGGGATCCACAACTTCCAAAAAGGGATTCCAACCAAGTTGCAGGCGTCCACTTTTATTCTGGGTGATTTATTCTTAACAACAGTGGCAATGTATTCGGCGAGATCAGTCATATTAGAAGAGTGATCTGGGACAAAAGTACAGCATTCATCGCCAATGATTGCACACGTGGCCCCTTGACCTGCCAAAAGATAGTCAAGAGCCTCTCTGTTTTGCAGAGCCAAGTTTTTGCTATTATTTTAGCATTGCCAATGTTCTCTATTTATTTAGAGATCTCCAGAATGTGGTCTAGGGCACATGCCTATTGACTTTCACAGGGAAGAGAGAGGACACATGTTATAAGTTTCACATCATCCCTGATAAGAGTGAGATTGGGGCAAGGTTAGCCCAAGCTACTATCTAGTGTCTCTCCTCATATTTTAGGGGCATAACTCTGTCTCTAGAAGCCTTGCCTTTACAAATCATAATTATAACTATTGATAAATTATCCAACCCATATTTAGAATGACAGTCCTTAGTGCTTCACGTTGGTTCTATCACCTTAATGTAAGACCTTCAACTTAGCACACACAGATACTGGAAGAATGTACATTTACATTGACATACAGTATATTCATCTTATATTTCTAGTATTAACTATTCTCATCACAGATTGGTATCTCAATGCATTCTTATCCTAAATGTGACCCTTTCAGAAAACTAGGCATATGTCGCAAATCATTACTTCACAGGAGAGCCGTTTGAACGTAAAAAAAAATGTTTTTATCAAAATGCGTTTTTTGCCAGAGATGTATTTCTCGAACATGTGAACTTTCATGTGCATCAATAACAACCTTTTATGCCATCTGTAAATACGAATGAAGTTGTTAAATTACGAGCCCAGTTGGTTTAGCCAAAGAAAAAGTAAGCAACCTTCCTGCTAGTCATGATTGGCTGAGATAGTGGGCTGGACATGCCGAGAGATGAGTTTCAGATTGGTCTGCGGTGTAGCATATTGTGTCTATAAAGTGAGCTGCTCGTTGTGCGTACAGTCGTGGCCAAAAGATTTGAGAATGACACAAATATTAATTTCCACAAAGTTTGCTGCTTCAGCGTCTTTAGATATTTTTGTCAGATGTTACTATGGAATACTGAAGTATAATTACAAGCATGTCATAACTGTCAAAGGCTTTTATTGACAATTACATGAAGTTGATACAAAGAGTCAATATTTGCAGTGTTGACCCTTCTTTTTCAAGACCTCTGCAATATGCCCTGGCATGCTGTCAATTAACTTCTGGGCCACATCTTGACTGATGGCAGCCCATTCTTGCATAATCAATGCTTGGAGTTTGTCAGAATTTGTGGGGTTTTGTTTGTCCACCTGCCTCTTGAGGATTGACCACAAGTTCTCAATGGGATTAGGGTCTGGGGAGTTTCCTGGCCATGGACCCAAAATATCGATGTTTTGTTCCCCGAGCCACTTAGTTATCACTTTTGCCTTATGGCAAGGTGCTCCATCATGCTGGAAAAGGCATTGTTTGTCACCAAACTGTTCCTGGATGGTTGGGAAAAGTTGCTCTCTGAGGATGTGTTGGTACCATTCTTTATTCATGGCTGTGTTCTTAGGCAAAATTGTGAGTGAGCCCATTCACTTGGCTGAGAAGCAACCCCACACATGAAGGGTCTCAGGATGCTTTACTGTTGGCATGACACAGGACTGATGGTAGCACTCACCTTGTCTTCTCCAGACAAGCTTTTTTCCGGATACCCCAAACAATCGGAAAGGGGATTCATCCGAGAAAATGACTTTACCCCAGTCCTCAGCAGTCCAATCCCTGTACCTTTTGCAGAATATCAGTCTGTCCCTGATGTTTTTGCTGTCCTTCTTGACACCAGGCCATCCTCCAAAAGTCTTCGCCTCACTGTGCGTGCAGATGCACTCACACCTGCCTGCTGCCATTCCTGAGCAAGCTCTGTACTGGTGGTGCCCCGATCCCACAGCTGAATCAACTTTAGGAGACGGTCCTGGTGCTTGCTGGACTTTCTTGGGCACCCTGAAGCCTTCTTCACAACAATTGAGCCGCTCTCCTTGAAGTTCTTGATGATCCGATAAATTGTTGATTTAGGTACAATCTTACTGGCAGCAATATCCTTGCTTGTGAAGCCCTTTTTGTGCAAAGCAATGATGACGGCACATGTTTCTTTGCAGGTAACCATGTTTGACTGAGGAAGAACAATGATTCCAAGCACCACCCTCCTTTAGAAGCTTCCAGTCTGTTATTCAAACTCAATCAGCATGACAGAGTGATCTCCAGCCTTGTCCTCATCAACACTCACACCTGTGTTGACGAGAGAATCACTGACATGACGTCAGCTGGTCCTTTTGTGGCAGGGCTGAAATGCAGTGGAAATGTTTTCTTGAGATTCAGTTCATTTGCATGGCAAAGAGAGACTTTGCAATTAATTTCAATTCATCTGATCCCTCTTCATGACATTCTGGACTATATGCAAATTGCCATCATACAAACTGAGGCAGAAGACTTTGAAAATGTATATTTGTGTCATTCTCAAAACTTTTGGCCACGACTGTGCATCATCCTTTCTACGGCATTTTTTTTTCGAAAGATATAACGTTAGCCATGAAGAACTGTAAATATGTTGCTACTGCTCTCAATAACATTTTTGCCCTAAATTTATCAGGCGCTATCGACAAAGTTCAGTGGGAAAAAGTTGTGATGGACAACATTCTGGAGGACGATCGCACCATGCTGACTCTCTGAAAATGAATCAGACGATGAGGAAATCCCTGATTTAGGTAAAAACATTTTCATTGAAGAAGACATTGTAGTCTTCTGATTACAGTGATGGGGAAGAAACGGCGATCAACCGTGTTGTTGTCACGGAAGAAGTTGACCGAGTTTTGAAATCAGTGGAATGTCTGATAGAAGCAGAGTATGATAAGGAGATTAATAGAATTCCGGTGTTGCACATGCACAGGGAGTCGAAAAGAGAACACAGAAGGCTGTTGTATAAAACACCTGTCTCCGGATTACATCTTCGAACTAAAGGCAACCATGGCATCCGTGACAGAGAGGGAGAAAGATCTGATGATTCTTATGGCATTGCACATGGTCAGTGTGAACCAGAGTGACTTGCCACAACAGGCCAAGCAAGCTGTGCAAACTAAACAGAAACGACACAGGACGTCTTATTTAATGAAAGTGGTTGCAGTCTGCCATGAAGCTTTCATCGATGAATACGGGTAAGAGTCTAGCTACAGTTTCAGATATTATACCTTTCTTTATTTGTCAGAAAGTTGTTTTCATTGCAAGTTAAAGCTTGCTGTTAGCTAGCTAGCTGAAGTTCGATGCCTGGCTTGCTAGCTAACATTGAACCTATTTGGTTAACTTTAGCTAGCTATCACAATCAGTTTGTATTGAAAGTACTCTATGGATTGGAATTATAGTTCATTGTTTAGCTAGCTAGCTAATGTTAACAATACATGTCTAAACAAAAGACCAAGTTAAAGCTTGCTGTTAGCTAGCGAACGTTAGCTGAGGCTAGATGCCTCGCTTCCTAGCTATCATTAATTTATGTGTATGAACTGTGTGTAACATTAGTGATGTTTTCTCAGAATGCCATTTTGCATTGCTAGTTATAGCTAGGTAACTAGCTAACATTGAACCTATTTGGTTAACTTTAGCTAGCTATGACAATCGGTTTGTATTGCTTGTACTCCGTGGATTGGAATTATGGTTAATTGTTTAGCTGGCTAGCTAGCAAGCTACATGTCTAAACAAAAGTCCCCAAGTTAAAACTTGCTGTTAGCTAGCTGACGTTAGATGGTGTCTTGCTAGCTGGCATTACATGTATGAACTGTGTGTAGTAATGTTATCTCAGAATGCCATTTCACATCTATTGTATAATAATGCAAAAATATTTGAATCTGGAATTTGTCTTTCAGCATCAGTATAACATGCCTGACTCTAGTCCACCAGTCCTACAAGGAGAATGGTCTAATGCCAAAAAGAGAGCTGGCCCAAGCAAGCACACGTTACACCTGAAGCACGAGGACTTGCAGCGAGTGGTGAACTTCATCAACAACTACGCAGAGGATAATGCAATAGTATTACCAGGATGCCACCCAGGACACAAACACTTTGGTGGAAAGCTTCTGCTATAGCATGTGACAAAAGCAGCAGTGTGGTGTTCTACAAGGAATCGTTGACAACACTTGGTATGTAAAGCATAAACACGTTTTGATTATTTAATTGACCTCCAACATGATTGGCACTACTTTTATTGATCTCACATTTATTCTGTATTTTCCAGAGGTATGTATAGTCTGGCCGTCTTTCTTCAGGAAAATGTGGAGAAAATTGCGGCCCCATATCTCAAGCACTATGCCCAGAACAAACCTGTGCTGGCAGTACCAGAGGAACAACTATCAGGTCTTTGTCTATCACTGATATCGTTATTGATATTGTTCTTGTACATACTGTATATTTAAAGTATTACTTAAGTATTTTTGGGGGGTATCTGTACTTTACTTTACTTTACTATTTATATTTTTTGGCAACTTCTACTTCACTACATTCCGAAAGAAAATAATGTACTTTTTACTCCATACATTTTTCCTGACACCCAAAAGTACTTGTTACATTTTGACAGGAAAATGGTCCAATTCACACACTTATCAAGAGAACATCCCTGGTCATCCCTACTGCATATGATCTGGCTGACTCACTAAACACAAATGCTTCATTTATAAATTATGTCTGAGTGTTGGAATTTTGCCCCTCGCTATCCGTCAATTAAAATATATATGTATATATAAATATTGTGCCGCCTGGTTTGCTTAAAATAAGGAATGCGAAATTATTTATACATGTACTACTTAAGTACATTTTAGCAATTCCATTTTCTTTGATACTTAAGTATTTTTAAACCAAATACTTGTAGACTTTTAATCAAGTAGTAAATCAAATCAAATTTTATTGGTCACATACACATGGTTAGCAGATGTTAATGCAAATGTAGCGAAATGCTTGTGCTAGTTCCAACCGTGCAGTAATATCTAACAAGTAATCGAACAATTTCACAACCACTACCTTATACACACGTGTATAGGAATGAATAAGAATATGTACAGTTGAAGTTGGAAGTTTACATACACCTTAGCCAAATACATTTAAACTCTGTTTTTCACAATTCCTGACATTTAATCTTAGTAAGAATTCCCTGTCTTAGGTTAGATAGGATCACCACTTTATTTTAAGAATGTGAAATGTCAGAATAATAGTAGAGAGAATGATTTATTTCAGCTTCTATTTCTTTCATCACATTCCCAGTGGGTCAGAAGTTTACATACACTCAATTAGTATTTGGTAGCATTTCTTTGTAATTGTTTAACTTGGGTCAAACGTTTCGGGGAGCGTTCCACAAGATTCCCACAATAAGTTGGGTGAATTTTGGCCCATTCCTCCGGACAGAGCTGGTGTAACTGAGTCAGGTTTGTAGGCCTCCTTGCTCGCACATGCTTTTTCAGTTCTGCAAACAAATCTTCTATAGGATTGAGGTCAGGGCTTTGTGATGGCCACTCCAATACCTTGAATTTTTTTAAGAATAATGTGCAAATATTGTACAATCCAGGTGTGCAAAGCTCTTAAAGACTCTTAGAGACCCAGAAAGAGTCACAGCTGCAACCACTGCCAAAGGTGATTCTAAACTCGGGTGTGAATACATATGTTAATGTGATATTTCTGTATTTCATTTTCAATACATTTGCTAAAAGGTTTTCACTTTGTCATTATGGGGCATTGTGTGTAGATTGGTGAGATATATATCTATTGAATCCATTTTTGGATTGTCTGTAACACAACAAAATGGGAAATCAATGGGTATGAATACTTTGTAAAGGCACTGTATGTTGGAAAGGCATATTACTCTGTTTTAATGTTACTCCTGAATCACCATGATAAATAAAATAGTTTTTCTTTACTGTATTTTTAACAGAGCTGAGATATACTTTGAAGTGCAAAGTGTAGCAATACAGGTGAAATCAGGCATTGACACAGACTTGGTGGCATAGCGGGTAGATCGGAATGCTGTGAACCAAGAGGTTCAAATATGTCAGTTAAAAACACTATGTTAAAAGCACTGTGTGTGTCGCTGTGCCAACAGACAAAGAGCGGTGAATGGATCATTGGTCCTAACAACATCCTGACCTGGTCCTCAATGATATCCCAGGAGCATAGAGGGAAGTAGATAAGAGAATAAGAGGGAAGTAGATAAGAGATAAGAGTCTCCTAGAGAACGGTCCCCTGTGAACATCACACAACGTCGTGGACGGATACGAGAGACACATTTTAATATCATGCAGGGCTCCTGACTAACATTTCCCTCTGGTGCCACTGTGTTTTTCAGTTGGTGGCACCAGCCCATGATTTGGTAGCACCAATTTTTACTCAGCGTCACACAATTTTTTTGTTGTAATCATCTTATAAAGTAATTCATAGTACTTTATTAAAAAGTGTAATATTCTACTGAGATGGTATTCAATAAATAAGTTGTTTTATCTAAAATGCTGTGATTCAAAATATTTTGATGTGCAACCTAATCCAATTATTGTTATGGATTTTGGTTGCCAATTAGGCTTGTTGCTATATTTTACTGTAAAAATGGGCTCCAGAATGTTATTTTTTTTATATTATTATGATTTTGATGAATTTGCCTGCATCTTTATGTGCACTAATATGATAATTTATATGATTTATATGATAATTTATATTTATATGATAATTTATTTGGGGTTAAATCACCACCTGTCCTGAGTAAGTGGAAACTCAAAACACATTAGCTAGATCGCTAACTCTAAATATAACACCCACTGCTAGTAGCCTCAAACAGTAAATGTAATGTCCTAAAAAAACTTTGCATTTGTAGCCTATTACCTAATAAAATCGCAATGGCCGATATCTCAATACAACATCAATTGTCTCGGTTGTAAAATACTTGTTATTGAGTTTAATATTTAGAGTTGATAAATAAATACCCACAGAAAGCTGAGAACCTCTTCTCTTCAACAGTGACAATAGTTTTGCACAGGATAGCTGATTTTGAAATGTTATACAATCAGAATTATATTTTATTTTTCATTAGCATTTTTTTGAGAGTGGCTTGCTCGTCACAGCAGCAGCCCCAGCAGCCCCAGCCCCCACTTTCATTTCAGGAATCATGCAGATAATGTACTTTATAGTTTGACCAAATCATGGTTTTATCTGCCTAAAAAAGAGGACTTTTTGAGTGAGGTCACCATTTAGACAGTGCAACTCGTGCTGATGTGACCAATTAAATGTTTTATTTGCAACTAAATGGTCACATTCTGGAGCCGTGCCATGTGTAGACGTATGTCTGAAAATGTGGGCACAATCAGAATGTGGATAAGATCAAGAGAAAATATGCATGTTAGAACCAGGTATAAATGGGGTTAGACAGTGGCCATCCCTGACCTTTCCCCTTTTTCTCTTTTAAATGGTCATCCTCAGAGTGTAGGTAGAGAGAGTGTTCCCCCTGAAGGGGGAAGGTGAGATTTGAGCTTTCCATCCTCTGCCAAGGACCGGCGGGACACTGAGAGTCACCACAGCCCAAGTGAAAGACAGATTGACACGGAGGGCTTTCATATTTTAGATGAAAACATATTGCGGCTCGCGCTATCTATCCCGCTATCCTTCTCTCCCTTTCTCTCTCTTGGTAGTGTGAGTCTCTCTTACTGAAGGGTAGACGCCCTCGTCCAGAGCTTGCCGTTCTACACATTGTGACAGCTTGGCTCAAAGAGAGGAGGACACTCCGTTTGAATATAGATGAATGTGGCCTCAGTGTGTCTTGGTGCAAGAGTGTGTGTATTTGCACACATTTATGTGTACGTGTGTGTGCGCATATGAGTGTATGTGTGTTTGTGTCTTCAGTAGCAAGGGATAGATCTGGGCCAGATGGGGCGTGCATGTGTCTTGCCTGGTGTCTTCCTATCTACAGTGAGGGAAAAAAGTATTTGATCCCCTGCTGATTTTGTACGTTTGCCCACTGACAAAGAAATTATCAGTCTATAATTTTAATGGTAGGTTTATTTGAACAGTGAGAGACAGAATAACACCCAGAAAATCCAGAAGAACGCATGTGAAAAATGTTATAAATTGATTTGCATTTTAATGAGGGAAATAAGTATTTGACCCCCTCTCAATCAGAAAGATTTCTGGCTCCCAGGTGTCTTTTATACAGGTAACGAGCTGAGAGTAGGAGCACACTCTTAAAGGGAGTGCTCCTAATCTCAGTTTGTTACCTGTATAAAAGACACCTGTCCACAGAAGCAATCAATCAATCAGATTCCAAACTCTCCACCATGGCCAAGACCAAAGAGCTCTCCAAGGATGTCAGGGACAAGATTGTAGACCTACACAAGGCTGGAATGGGCTACAAGACCATCGCCAAGCAGCTTGGTGAGAAGGTGACAACAGAGGAATCAGCCCAGAACTACACGGGAGGATCTTGTCAATGATCTCAAGGCAGCTGGGACCATAGTCACCAAGAAAACAATTGGTAACACTACGCCGTGAAGGACTGAAATCCTGCAGCGCCCGCAAGGTCCCCCTGCTCAAGAAAGAACATATACATGCCTGTCTGAAGTTTGCCAATGAACATCTGAATTATTCAGAGGACAACTGGGTGAAAGTGTTGTGGTCAGATGAAACCAAAATGGAGCTCTTTGGCATCAACTCAACTCTCCGTGTTTGGAGGAGGAGGAATGCTGCCTATGACCCCAAGAACACCATCCCCACCGTCAAACATGGAGGTGGAAGCATTATGCTTTGGGGGTGCTTTTCTGCTAAGGGGACAGGACAACTTCACCGCATCAAAGGGACGATGGACGGGGCAATGTACCATCAAATCTTAGGTGAGAACCTCCTTCCCTCAGCCAGAACATTGAAAATGGGTCGTGGATGGGTATTCCAGCATGACAATGACCCAAAACACACGGCCAAGGCAACAAAGGAGTGGCTCAAGAAGAAGCACATTAAGGTCCTGGAGTGGCCTAGCCAGTCTCCAGACCTTAATCCCGTAGAAAATCTGTGGAGGGAGCTGAAGGTTCGAGTTGCCAAACGTCAGCCTTGAAACCTTAATGACTTGGAGAAGATCTGCAAAGAGGAGTGGGACAAAAATCCCTCCTGAGATGTGTGCAAACCTGGTGGCCAACTACAAGAAACGTCTGACCTCTGTGATTGCCAACAAGGGTTTTGCCACCAAGTACTAAGTCATGTTTTGCAGAGGGGTTCCAAATACTTATGCAAATCAATTTAAAACATTTTTCACATGCGTTTTTTCTGGATTTTTTTGTTGTTATTCTGTCTCTCACTGTTCAAATAAACCTACCATTAAAATTATAGACTGATCATTTCTTTGTCAGTGGGCAAACGTACAAAATCAGCAGGGGATCAAATACTTTTTTCCCTCACTGTACTTCTCTATCCATCAGTCTGTGTGTCTCTGTGTTTGTCAGCACTGCATGAGAATGATCTACGAGCCTAGGTTAATTTCACACTGTCCTGGAACCCACCTTTCCTACTTGTCCTTGCCTAACTGTGGGCCATGGACGTCAGATTTTTTTCAAAATTGTTTCTATTGCAATATTTGACCTGTGTCATATTTATCGTGTGTCACCTATCATAGTGGCCTAAAGCCCTCCATGCAGTCTTTTTCATTTTATTTTTAAATCATCACTGTATGTCTAATCGATCACTATGTGTGTTTATTTTCTTGAAAATAACTCCAAATATATTTTTTATGATTTATTTCCCTGAACCTCTTTCATTGAAATGCTCAATCTGATCATGTGGGCGTGTTGAATTTTTTAAAATATATATTTACATACAGAGCCCTGATTGGCGGATAAGATCGACTCTAGAGCCTACCCAGCTTACAAAGTAGGAGGATACATATGCAAATTGAAGATGACTGGTCAATGGTCAGAATAATCAGATCAGATTGTGATGCCATGTTGTGGGCCAAAAACTCCATCCAACCTGAACAGGCTGAAATTCCACCCCAAAAATATGAATAAAAGCTCTTCCACTAAAAGGGCATTATGTCATTTTTTAGACCTCATTGTGTGGAAATATCATTACAAAAAACAGGAAAATCAATTTTGACTGCACTGTCCCTTTAAGACAATGGATTCACTACTGGAAATGGATGTGGGCTGTGATATATGATACATTTCCAACGGGCCAGGCAATTCGTAAATCCTGACTAAGAGGATTAGGTTTGACAAATGCCCTCTCCATATTTGTGTGGTCTGGCCAGCATCTCTGGTGCCAGCGAGCTCCATGATACATGACAAGTAGTGATGGGGAAACTAAGCTTCCTGAAGCATTGAGGCTTTCCAGCCAATTGTGTCAAAAATAGGTTTATTACTCGAGGGTTTGACCAACACAGTGTACACTAGCGGCACCTGCTGGTCAAAATAATTTAGAGCAGCCAAATTATTATAGATGACATCCCACACGCTGTAGTACGTGCGCATAGTAGCCTTTTTGTCCTCTACCGAAACCAATGCCAAACTAATCAGGTGATTGGTCGATGAAACAAAGCTTCCTATGTCATTGAACACGTGCTTCTGATAAAGTGATACATGCATCGGCACACTGCTTTGAACTGAACTGCTTAGCGATTTCGACACATGCCTCACAGCTCCGGTATCAAACGTAACATCAGTAATGACAAGCCTATAAAGAGGCCACAGTGGGGCTTCCCTAAAGGCTTGGAGGACCATTTGCACCGGTAGTGGTCCTTTGTGGCTCAGTTGGTAGAGCATGGTTGTGGGATCGATTTCTGTTGGGGCCACCTATATGCGCATGACTACATCTGCTAAATTGTATATTTAATTATCATTACTATTATTAGGAACATCCACAGCAGTACATCAGTGACAGACTGGCTATCATACTATCGAAATGAGTGAGAGTTCAGGCAAGAGCAAAGCCAAAATCACTTAATTAGCCATTTTGTTTTCAGTGCAGGTGAAAGACCTGATTGTAAAAGTCTGTTTTGACCATCTATATCAAATTATTGTTTAGCAATGTCCTAGTATTTCACTTTGTGGTTTGGAAGTGTACCTTACAGACAGCACCTTTCTAAAAGCTCTAAATTGTACAAGCTGAGAGACTGTTTTTTTCTCACTGTGCTCCTCCAAATCATAATGCGTACTAATTAAAATGTAATTCTCCACTTACCTCTGGACCCGAGGCCTGGGGGCACTCTAGGTAGTTTTGTTCACCTGGCCTATATTCAAATCAAATCTAATTGGATTTGTCACATGCGCTGAATACAACTGGTGTTTATTCACCTAACAGTGAAATGCTTACTTACAAGCCCTTAACCAACAATGCAATATACAATATACAAAAATACAAAAAAAAAAAAAAGTATAAAACGATTAAAGAGCAGCAGTAAAATAACAATAGCGAGGCTATATACAGGGGGTACCGGTACAGAGTCAATGTGCGGTGGCACCGGTTATACATGTGGGTAGAGTTATTAAAGTGACTTATGCATAGATAATAACAGAGTGTAGCAGCAGAGTGGGGGGGGGGGGGCTGCAAATAGTCTGGGTAGCCATTTGATTAAATGTTCAGGAGTCTTAAGGCTTGGGAGTAAGAGCTATTTAGAAGCCTCTTCGACCTAGACTTGGTGCTCCGGTACCACTTGCTGTGCGGTAGCAGAGAGAACAGTCTATGACTAGGGTGGTTGGTTTTTAGGGACTTCCTCTGACATCGCCCGGTATAGAGGTCCTGGATGGCAGGAAGCTTGGCCCCGATGATGTACTGAGCCGTACGCACTACCCTCTGTAGTGCCTTGCGGTCGGAGGCCGAGCAGTTGCCATACCAGTTGGTGATGCAACCCATCAGGATGCTCTCGATGGTGCAGTTGTAAAACCTTTTGAGGATCTGAGGACTCATGCCAAATCTTTTCAGTCTCCTGAGGGGGAATAGATTTTGTTGTGCCCTCTTCACGACTGTCTTGGTGTGCTTGGACAATGTTAGTTTATTTGTGATGTTCTGGACTACTGTGTGATCACGCAGTGTCTTCACTGACATTTTCAACCTGTCCCTGACCGGGTCTGTATTGCCAACATGTTTCAAGCAGACCACCATAGTCCCTGTAACCAAGATCACCAAGGTAACCTGCCTAAATGACTATTGACCCGTAGCACTACGTCTGCAGCCATTTAGTGCTTTGAAAGGCTGGTCATGACTCACATCAACAACATTATCCTAGAAAGCCTAGACCCACTCCAATTTGCATTCCGCCCCAACAGATCCACAGATAATGCAATCTCTATTGCACTCCACACTGCCCTTTCCCACCTGGACAAAAGGAACACCTACGCGAGAATGCTTCTCATTGACTACAGCTCAGCGTTCAACACCATCGTGCCCTCAAAACTCATCAGTAAGCTAAGGACCCTGGGAGTAAACACCTCCCTCTGCAACTGGATCCTGGACTTCCTGGTGTTAAGGGTAGGTAACAACATATCTGCCATGCTGATCCTCAAAACGGGGGCCCCTCAGGGGTGCGTGCTCAGTCCCCTCCTGTACTCCCTGTTCACCCATGACTGCATGGCCAAGCACGACTCCAACATCATCATTAAGTTTGCCGACGACACAACAGCCTGATCACTGACAATGATGAGACAGCCTGTAGGGAGGAGGTCAGAGACCTGGCAATGTGGTGCCAGTATAACAACCTCTCCCTCAACGTGATCAAGACAAAGGAGATGATTGTGGACTACAGGAAAAGGCAGACTGAGTACGCCCCCATTCTCATCGACGGGGCTGTAGTAGAGCTGGTTGAGAGCTTCAAGTTTCTTGGTGTCCACATCACCAACAAACTATCATGGCCCAAACACACCAAGACAGTCGTGAAGAGGGCACGACAAAGCCTATTCCCCCTCAGGAGACTGAAAATATTTGACATGGGTCCTCAGATGCTCAAAGGTTCTACAGCTGCACCATTGAGAGCATCCTGACTGGTTGCATCACTGCCTGGTATGGCAACTACTCGGCCATTGCATGTGTCCTCAGATCCTCAAAAGGTTTTAGCTGGTCCTTAATTATTTGTTATTTCTCTTATTCTCTTATTATTATTTAAAAAAATGTTTACTTCAGTTTATTTTAGTAAATACTTTCTTAAGAATTCTTTTATTAAAACCGCATTGTTGATTAAGGGCTTGTAAGTAAGCATTTTTCTGTAAGGTCTATCTATACCTGTTGTAGTCGGCGCATGTGACAAATAAAATTTGAAGTTAAAGTATGTGGCACAATGGTTTACAGATTCAACACATCAACTATTGTTTATTTATTTTCGTATGTTGAAAGTGAAAGATTACAAAGATGACACTATAAGTGTAATTTAGCATATTTGGGCATAGTTAGATAAGCATTTGTTATTAACTGACTTGCCTAGTTAAATAAAGGTTAAATAAAAAATTAAGTTAGCTTGTTGTTTATATAGGGAAGTAATGAGACGATCAAGTGACAGCATCTCAAGCGAAGTAAAATGTTGCCTCTAATCAACTCTCATTTCTTGCCTGACAGACTAACTACAGAGTTTTCCAATGTTAGCTGATTAGTCAAATAATAGGAAAACAAGGCAATGTATAGCCTATAAATATCTGTACCTAGCAAACATGACAAACCATGACCTAAACCCAACCGATAAACACAAATTACTCTAATCTCCATTTTGGTGGCTAGTTAGCTCGTTGTCTGTATGGCTAGCAAGTGAAAGTGACAGCTGTGTTAGCACTTCACAGCCCAAATTTACCGCCGCACACAACTTTTCTTGCCTGACAGAGTAGCTAGCTAGTTAGCTATATCAAGCAGCTTTGGACATTTCCATATGAATTAAATTGGTAGAAACAACCAATTAGTTAGCTTACTATACTTTATACAGCTAAACACTTCAACTATTTCCATGAGACGGAGAGCAATCATTCAAGCTCCTGATCCACTGCTGATGTGCTCGCCTGTACCAACCAAGTGATCAGGACTTGCTAATCTGAGAGCTATTCCCCAAGTTTTACAGCATCAAACATCGACAAACCCAAACATATATCTGCTGTTTACTTATTTCACTGTCACGCGGAATGACTATGGAGAGACGAAGCGGGTACGGGGAGTAAAACATTTAATAAATAACGCACATGGAATGAGACAGGAACAGCGTCAACAAACTAGTAATACAAACAAAAGACAATTAATGCAGCAGTGGGGAACAGAGCTGGGGAACTGACAAATATAGGGAAGGTAATAATAGGTGATAAGTGAGTCCAGGTGAGTCCAATATCGCTGATGCACGTGACGAGGGAAGGCAGGTGTGCGTAATGGATAGAAGGAGTGCGTGATGCAGGGCAGCCTGGTGCCCTCATGCCCCAGGGGGAGGGAAGAGCAGGAGCAGAAGTGACATTCACTCACCTCGACATCAGCGCTTTCAAAGTGCAAGGACGTGCCCGAATCCGTATATCCAAGCAACGATGCAGCCTCTTCCATTTCGTACAATGGTAATGCTACTGTTATCACACCTACCACCTCTGTTACCACTTCATTTTCTACGCTCTTTAACCTCTTTGCCTCCAAGGTCATCATTCACTTCCATTATTGTGACAAAGGTTGCATCTTAAATGGCTCCCTATTCCCTACAATGTGCACTACTTTTGACAAGAGCCCTATGGGCCTCAGTCAAAAGTAGTGCACTAAATAGGGAATAGAATGCCTTTTGGGACGTATCCAAAGCCCGCCTCTGTTTACGCCATGTTGGTGGTGCATATTTGTACATTTTGCTGCATCTGATTGCTATGTATTACTGTCGCAGGCATTGTCATTTTGCTGCAGTAGGCTCGGACAGACGTTTGCTATTTTTTACATACATTTGTGCATCTCCTGGCCTTCTAAGTAGCACAGCGGTCTAAGGCACTGCATCGCAGTGATGAGGCGCCACTACAGCCTTGGGTTCGATCCCAGGCTGTGTCACAGCTGGCCGTGACCAGGCGACCCATGGGGCGGCGCACAATTGGCACAGCGTTGTCCGGGTTAGAGGAGGGTTTGGCCGGCCAGGATTTCCTTGTCTCATCGTGCTCTAGCAACTCCTTGTGGTGGGCCGGGTGCCTGCAAGCTGACTCGGTCGTCAGTTGGACAGTGTTTCCTCCAACACATTGGTGCGGCTGGCTCCCAGTTTAAGCGAGCAGTGTATCAAGAAGCAGTGCGTTTTAGCATGGTCTTATTTCGTGGACGCATGGCTCTCTACCTTCGCATCTCCCAAGTCCATAGGGGAGTTGCAGCGATGAGATCGTAACTACCAATTGGAGAGAAAAATGAAAATAATATTAATTTAAAACAAAATGTGTGTCCCTCCATTACGCATGATGTGTTACATTATATTACAAATGCAATAATGGTATGGTTACTTAAGACAGAAATTAAAGTAGTGAGGTTGGGTGGGTGTATGCACGACCATCTACCAATCCTTTTTTTATACTGTTTTATTTGGCTTTTATTACATACATAGACAAAAACAATAGACAACTTAACATTTACTGTACATACATACATTTCAACAAACATTAATGACGTCACATTTGCTCAGACCCACATTCCCACCGTATCCACACTCATCCTACCCATTTTCTCTTATTTCTCATCTTATATCTCCAGGGTTTGTAATACTTTATGCCATATCGCTTCAAATTGTACTATTTTCTTTCGCTCTGTAGTCCACATTTTTTAAATATATAGATAATAATGCATTTGATTTCCGTCTAGCAATCCAAAGGTTGCGTGTTCAAGTTGCAACGGGACAACTGCAGCATTTTAGCTAACCCTTCCCCTAACCCTTTTCCTAACCTTAACCTATTTCACCTAACCTACTACGTAAATGCTCCTAACCTTTGCTGTTAGTTCTCCTAACCTTTTACCTACATTCTCTTAACCTTTGTTGTAAGTTCTCCTAACCACGCGAGTAAATTCTTCTCTTAATTTACCACGCGTCAATCAACTGGGTCTCAGAGAAAGACGTATAATACTATATGTCTTCCAAGATGTATGATAAGTTGCTTCATCCAATTCATATGATAATTCTATGACCGGGTAAGAAGTATGATATTATACATCTTCTAATTTGTATGATATTGTACGACTGCTATTCCATTCATAACATAATCTAATTTAATGTAAAATATTATACTAAATTGATGGGGGAAAATACATATCAAATCCTACGAATTGCCCTGAGGCCAGGTTGGTGAAAGATGCCACTCAAGCCAATTCACAATGAAGGCCGCAACTCTAGAAAACATTTTTAAAGCGCTTCCTCTGCTCTGACCTGAAAAGAGAATGATTTTCTTTGCAGCTTTTGCTATTCCAAATCATCTGTAAAATTGCCTCTTCCTGTAGGAAACATAATTATAGTAATAAACGTTTTGTTTTGATAACCGCTGTGCGATATTAGTTCATAAATCCAGCATAGGGGCACCGTAACCCAAATAATTGCCCTTTTGAGAAGATAAGAGAGGCATTAGCAAAGAAAATTAGCACCTGCAGCTAGGTATTGATGCCTTACCCCCCAGCCTCTGCTCACCCTTTTTTGGGGGGCCAGATCATGCCTCTGTTTCCCTATCTATTTTCTATTTACTGCTTCAATCAACAAGTAATACAAACTCAAATCACAAATCACCCCCCAATGCCAACGTGATCTATCCATACACCATTATTGCTTGTGTGCTAATGATGATAGGCCTGCTATTACAGCAGGTGCTTTGGAGGTTATGAGCCCATTCAAGTGTCATCATTACAGTGCCGTTAATTATTGGGAGGGTAATCAGTTAGATCTAAAAGCAAATGTTTTTCTCAGTTTGTTCGGCTAAATAGCACTTCCCTGCCCTGACAAGAGAGAAGGGCTGCGTCCCAGATGGCACCCTTTTACCTATGTAGTGCACTACTTTTGACCAGAGGCCTATGGGACACAGTCATGATAGGCATATAAAGCATGCTTTTTTAAATGTCAGTAAACATCAACATGCTACATTAAGCATTTGATAGGGTCTTAAAGGGTGCAGAATATATCACTTGATCTAGTCTACACTGGCGTTTATAGGAGGAAGTCAATCAAGATAGAAGAAACACTGGTAGGTTATTGCATCATGTGTCCATAGCAAAGCAGAGGGCAAATCTAACAGGCAGTCTAGCATTAGCTGTCAAGGCACAATGCAGTACCTGGTATAGGCTATGTCGCTGTGGTAAGGGTATGTTTTTCTGTTTACCAGATATTGACAGGGATCAGGAAGTACTGGCTCTCCATGATGTCATGGACTTAGCTACCATGGAGCGTCTCCATCTCTATCTAGTCTCGAGGGGGAAGGGGTTATCATAGTATTCATCCCTCTCCATCAGACTCCATCAAGAACTCAGAACGAGAACAAAGTCTTGTTAGCGCAACCAAGACTTTGCACAGACTCCGCGCATAGCAGAGCGAGAAAAGGAAAAAGGGATTTAAACATTGCGTTTCACTGCCAGTCAGATGTATTTTTAATCATACACCCAGTGCCGTTAACAATGTAGTGACCTCCCCTAGGACAGAATAATTAATATCTCACAACCCATCTTCTGGTGCCTGTGAGGCTCCTGCAGTTGACCCCTTACCTGGAGGTAGGATCAGGGAATGCTGGAGCCCAAGAAGTGCTTTTCCATGTACACCATCTCCGGTTTTGAGTGGCCACCCACCCTCCACATGAAAAATAAGCCCCAGGGTAAAGTAAAGCGAGAGAGAGAGGGAGGAGGGGGAAAGGAGGGAAGGGATGGTTGGCATAGGTACTACTTATGTTTTATGATATCCATGAGATGGCAGCAATAATTTATCTGGATCTA
Organism: Hucho hucho; assembly: GCA_003317085.1. NCBI lineage: Eukaryota > Metazoa > Chordata > Actinopteri > Salmoniformes > Salmonidae > Hucho > Hucho hucho. The sequence continues at coordinate 251,389 of QNTS01001342.1, forward strand.
AATTAAACAGTGTATGAGATGAATGTGATTAAATTCCAAGCTACATTATTCCTTATAACTTGTTCTAGATTAAGTGTCCTAAATGGTTGTTTTTCGTAAGATATTTTTATGGACACCGCAAGAGCTTTTTAGCAAGCCAAAAACTGTCACGCAGATTTTCAATCAATTATCTGCCATCTTCCCCATCTTCTGATGATAAAAAGTATCCTTCAAATGGCATTGTTTTCAAAAGCAGTTAAAATGAAAAAAGAAAATAGGTCACTGTGCATATCTTTCTTTGAAGACCGTCTAAGGAGGAATTCGAGATGTTGTTGATGGTACTGAGCTTGTGATGACCTTAAGAAGGAGCTTAGGTTGAGTTGCAAATGGTAACCTATTCCCTTCATAGTGCACTAGTTCTGACCACAGTCCTATGGGCCATATAAGGAATAGGGGTGCCATTTGGGATGGGGCCTTAGTGACTTTGTTGAATTCATGGCGGCTGACTGAGAGAATAATTCGCTTAATTCACTCAGAGTGATCGGGCCGTCTAACTTCATCTGCATGATCCACAATAATTTTAAAGACGTTCTATAGTAGAAAATTATACCACCCATACAGCTTTACTGTCTGAGGGCAAAAAATGAGCCTAGACCGTACCTACACAATTATTTCGCTACACCTGCAAAAACATCTGTTAAACACGTGCTTGTGACAAATAACATTTTATTAGATTTACTTGTAGTTATTTGTAGTTTTGCATCATGATACAGTTTCAATTCCTCCTATGCAACCATAATTCATAATTCAAAAATGTAGATAGCACAGTGCTAACCCTAGCTGATGTGTGCTTTGAACCTAAAGTGGAATCATACACAACAATGGAGATCTCACAAAACCACAGCTGGTTGGATTTAATTCGATTTGCAATGCTTTCTGTCATGAATCCTAATTGTGCAGAATTATACCTTCCCCTGTGTGTGTGTGTGTGTGTGTGTGTGTGTGTGTGTGTGTGTGTGTGTGTGTGAGAGAGAGAGGGAGACTGTTAGACTGTGAGGGAGACAGAATATGTATAATTGTATGTGTGTTTGTGTCTGTCTGTTGTGGTGTGTGTATGTGTGTGAGAGAGGCAGAGTGAGATTGAGGGTATGTGTGACTATGAGATAGACAGAATGTATCATATTCTGTGTGTCCATGTTCCGCCTATTACCCATTCCATTGTTCCTGATAAAGAGGTCAGCATGGGAGCTTGCTAATGTAATGGAACCACTCCGGAGCCCCCTCAACATCTTGCTAAACTTAGATTTACATTTATTTACATGTATCCATCTGTTTTACTTCTCTGGAGCAGCTTGCAGTTGCTGCACAATCAATGATAAGAACTGATAAACAACATGCAGCATGGATGGTGGGAAGGCGGGAATGCAAAAATACCAGCGGAGGATTGTCAATGGTGAGGTATTACAGAAAACCACAGTGTTATGAACAAATTGTAATAGAAACAGTGAGCTAAATGAGAGGAAACACAATTTATACCGTTAAACGTTCCAAAACACACATGCACTTTATGTCGATGAAGTCGTTTTGTAAGGAGACGCTACATAAATGACTTAAAGATGCTACTTAAAGAGACGCTACTTAAAGGACAACTACAGTTTTATATATATTTCCACACTAAGAAGTTTGAATAATACTGTGAAATTGTGAAAATTTTTATAATGCACTTTTAGTGTAAGAGCTGTTTAGGTGAGATGGAGTTTTAGCCTGCCTGGTGTGGTCACCAGGCGGTAAATTAGTTAATAGACCAATACGAGAGTTCCAAACCTCTCTTTCAATAAGACAATATGTGTGTTGATATGTGTGTGTTTCCTCTAACACTGTAACAGAAAACTGTAATGTATATCGACATTTTTGGTATGATCAACAGTAAAATACTAAGAAGCATTATACTGCAGCAAACTGTAAAATATGGTGAATTAAGGGAAAATATTGTAGATGGGGAAAGAACTTGTGTGTTTCGATTGGTACTGTAATTCCATCCCACAGAATACTTTACCGTACTGTACTTTTGGAGCACCAAAAACATTTTGACCACTAATGGGTGCACGGTATTGTTGTTTCTGGCTCATTAACATGTTCTGAGGCATGTCTTGTAAGAGGCTATATTAGTTACAACTGTCAGTGAGAGTGTTGTACCAATTTAACTGGTATGTGGTAGTAGTGCCCCATCAAATAAGAATACATATAGGGGACAGTTTGGAGCAGCAACAAGTCTTAACCATTTAGGGCCTATTGCAACCATCAATGGCCACCAGGTTATTGCCAGCTGATATCTCATTAAACCATCAATACATGCTAAATTCGCCCTCACACCTGATCTCAATTGGAGGCGGGAGTAGAGAACCTAGACACAGCTGTCTGACATGGCAACAACGAGAGATCAACTGATCTGCTAATTTATTCTGGTTGGTTTTTCATTGAAAGCAAGTTTGCTTTAACATGCATTTGCATGTAATCTCCCGTTAGTAGCGTTTTAAGAAATCCAGCGGTAATGCATAGCACAGTGCTACATTCTTCCTGTTAGTTGACATGTTCCGTTAACGGTTGATCATTTTGCCATGTCCTTTTGGTCTGTTTTGCCCTGATGTTCCTGCCAGTTTAGAAGCGTTTGATAAAGGCCTCTAGAAGTGGAAGTGATATAAAACACAAAATATTCATTGATATGCTGTGATATGTAAACACATTACATAAACATGATTCAGCCTGGGAGCCTTTTTCCAGTTGCATAGAGCATATTCGTAGAGCATGCTCGGCACAATATGGAGAGAGAATCCCATCCTCCAGTCTGTGACGTACCCTTCTGAACAAGGCCACACACTCCCCCGGTTAGCAGTGGGTCTGTAAACACACAGCTCAGCATGATCTCTGGTCAGCTATATACCTGAGATCCAATTTCTCTAGGTATTCATCAGTCAGTTCGTATACTCATGCTACACACGTTGACAGACACACTAAAGCATACACACACTCTCGCTCACAGACTCGCTTACTATCGCATATTTAATCAGCGTCTCTGCGCAGGTACTCCTGCACGTTCTTGAGTGGAGGAGCAATTACTGTCAGGGAGCAGAGTGCAATGCTCTTTGAGCATGTCCTCTCCGCTTTTTCATCTCCCAACTGAAGGCCTACCGCACATGATCCATAATTTAAGGTCTGGGAGAGAGGTCAAGATACAGCAGCGCCACTCTGTAAAATCTATAACCTTGACTGATATAAAGCTCGACAGGTTAGATATGCAATTATTGGTGGTAGAGGGTAGGTGGTATTGCAAGTCGAGATGAAATGTGACGCCACATGCCGCCGTGGTTCTCTCATTTGCGTTGTAGGGGAATTTTTACAGCTGAAAATCTTGACTTGTTACCACTGTATGTTGTTTATTGTGTCTAGGTTTGGTCCGAGGCCTCCTTATTACAATGGTATTGCGAGTAGAAGCACAATAAATAAAGAAAAAAACACTAAAACAGTGAGCAAAAGTAGGCATTGCACAGTATTGCACAGCTTTTGGAAGATGATGTTATGTTAGTTTGTTTGCAGCCATTTTGAATTCCATGTTGATCATTTGCTAAAAACATTATCCATTGGAGGCCTATGGTGGTTTAGCGGTCTAAACTGCTGCCTCTGGATCACATATACCGCTACAGAAGGGGTTTGAATCCGGCTTACTGCGATTTCAGTAAAACTCTATTTCCCACTGGCCCTTCTCTGTTAAATAAAGCATAAAATGTCACCCATATACTTTTTTTGTAGAGGTAGCAGAGGTTGAATCATCTCACAGGAATAGTACATCAAGCCAAGTTGTATCCCAGCTGACATAAGGGGAGTTTACAATGCTTATAATAAGTATTCACCCCCCCTTGGATTTTTTTCACATTTTGTGTTACAAAATGGGATTTAAAGCAGAACTGACATCGATATTAGACCGAAACATTTATTCCAGTGCCAAAATGTACTAAAGTGTAAGTAGGTAAATTTTGGTCATAAAGTCAGTATCGTCCAAAGCAACGTTTTGTGAGATTTGTGTACAAGAGTTTGTCATGACTTACTTGAGGGTTGGGTTTTGATTTCGACAATGCCCACTTGCCCACTACCATGGGATAAACAGCTGTGGTGATTGCGGTCTATCCAATTGTACGGCAGAACACACAAACAGTGAGACACACCTGCCCAGGAGCACAGCGGATCGGACTTTGTTTACATAAGACAACACATTGCACATTTTTTTACTTGCGAAATACTGCACCAAACACCATAGCTAGATGTAAAATTGCTCATTGGCAAAAACGTCTACATTAATTACAGATTTCTTGAGGAATTGAGACTGGCTTTGTTCTTATGATGTCTCATGGGGAACAAACAACAGTAACTGCCACATCGAACTACACCCCCAATACTGAAATCTTGTTTTTCTTAATGAGCAACAGAAAAACATATGCGGAATCGGTGCGTTCAGTCGCTCTTTAAATTTATTTAATTGGGATGTTTATCTACACAAAATAGTCCTCAATGTCAAAGCAAATAGAAAATATGTGTATACATTTGTATACAACACAAAGAACAAAAATGGTTGAATAAAGTATTCACCCCCTTTATTATGGCAAGCCTTTATTAGTTCAGGAGTAAACATTGGCTTAACAAATCACATGTTAAGTTACATGGACTCACTGTGAAATACTGTAATAGGGGTTGACATGATTTTTGAATTGACTACCCCTTCCTCTGTCCCCCATGCATACCAACATCTGTAAGATATTTTTCTATAACCAAACCCTGATCTGTACTTCTCCACAACTTTGTCCCTGACCTGTTTGGAGAGCTCCTTGGTCTTCATAGTGCCGCTTGCTTGGTGGTGCCCCTTGCTTAGTGGTGTTGCAGACTCTGGGGCATTTCAGAACAGGTGTATATATACTGGGATCATGTGACAGATCATGTGACACACAGGTGGACTTTATTTAACTAATTATGTGACTTCTGAAGGTAATTGGTTGCATCAGATCTTATTTAGGGGCTTCATAGCAAAGGGGGTGAATACATTTTGTGTGTGTCCATTACATGAAATCTAAATAAAAATCCATTTAAATTATAGGTTGTAATGCAACAAAATAGGAAAAACGCCAAGGGGGGTGAATGCTTTTGCAAGCACTGTAAGTATTCAGGCCCTTTACTCAGTACTTTGTTGAGGCACCTTTGGCAGCGGTTGTAGCATCGAGTCTTCTTGGGTATGACGCTACAAGCTTGGCACACCTGTGTTTGGGGAGTTTCTCCCATTCTTCTCTGCATATCCTCTCAAACTCTGTCAGGTTGGATGGGGAGCATTGCTGCACAGCTATTTCCAGGTCTCTCCAGAGATGTTCGATCGGGTTCAAGTCTGAGCTCTGGCTGGGCCACTCAAGGACATTCAGAGACTTGTCCCTAAGCCACTCTTCCATTGTCTTGGCTGTGTGCTGTTGGAAGGTGAAACTTGGCCCCAGTCTGAGGTCCTGGGCACTCTGGAGCATGTTTTCATCAATGATCTCTCTGTACTTACCATACCGTTTATCTTTGCCACAATCCTGACTTGTCTCCCAGTCCCTGCAGCTGGAAAAACATCAAATAAAATCAAATCAAATGTATTTATAAAGCCCTTCTTACGTCAGCAGATGTCACAGAGTGCTGTACAGAAACCCAGCCTAAAACCCCAAACAGCAAGCAATGCAGGTGTAGAAGCACAGTGGCTAGGAAACACATCCTGGGGGGACCAGAACCTAGGAAGAAACCTAGAGAGGAACCAGGCTATGAGGGGTGGCCAGTCCTCTTCTGGCTGTGCTAGGTGGAGATTATAACAGAACCAAGATGGCCAAGATGTTAAAATGTTCATAGATGACCAGCAGGGTCAAATAATAATCATCATAGTGGTTGTAGAGGGTGCAACAGGTCAGCACCTCAGGAGTAAATGTCAGTTGGCTTTTCATAGCCGATCATTCAGAGTATCTCTAGCGCTTCTGCTGTCTCTAGAGAGTTGAAAACAGCAGGTCTGGGACAGGTAGCACATCTGGTGAACAGGTGAGGGTTCCATAGCCGCAGGCAGAACAGTTGAAACTGGAGCAGCAGCACGGCCAGGTGGACTGGGGACAGCAAGGAGTCATCAGGCCAGCTAACCTGAGGAATGGTCCTAGGGCTCAGGTCCTCCGAGAGAGAGAAAGAAAGAAAGAGAGAAAAAGTGAAAAAGAGAGGCCAAACATCCCCCAAAAAACATCCCCAAAGCATGATGCTGCCACCACCATGCTTCACCATAGTGATGGTGCCAGGTTTCCACCAGACTTGACGCTTGACATTCAGGCCAAAGAGTTCAATCTTGGTTTCATCACACCAGAGAATCTTGTTTCTCATGGTCTGAGAGTCCTTTAGGTGACTTTTGGCAAACTCCAAGCGAGCTGTCATGTCTGACCACTCTACCATAAAGCCCTGATTGGTGGAGTGCAGCAGAGATGGTTGTCCTTCTGGAAGGTTCTCCCATCTCCACAGAGGAACTCTGGAGCTCTGTCAGAGTGACCATCAGGTTCTTGGTCACCTCCCTGACCAAGGCCCTTCTCCCCCGATTGCTCAGTTTGGCCAGGCGGACAGCTCTAGGAAGAGTTTTGGTGGTTCCAAACATCTTCCATTTAAGAATGATGGCAGTCACTGTGTTCTTTGGGACCTTCAATGCTTCAGACATTTTTTGGTACCCCTCCCCAGATCTGTGCCTCAACACAATCCTTTCACGAAGCTCTATGGACACTTCCTTCGACCTCATGGCTTAGTTTTTGCTCTGACATGCACAGTGGGACCTTATATAGACCTTATATGTGGGACCTTATATAGACAGGTGTGTGCCTTTCCAAATCATGTCCAATTAGTTTAACTTACCATAGGGGAATCCAAACAAGTTGTAGAAACATCTCAAGGATGATCAATGGAAACAGGATGCACCTGAGCTCAATTTCGAGTCTCACAGCAAAGGGGCTGAACACTTACAGTTGAAGTCTGAAGTTTACATACACCTTAGCCAAATACATTTAACTCAGTATTTCACAATTCCTGACATTTAATTCCAGTAATAATTCCCTGTCTTAGGTCAGTTAGGATCACCACTTTACTTTAAGAATGTGAAATGTCAGAATAATAGTAGAGAGAATGATTTATTTCAGCTATTATTTCTTTCATGACATTCCCAGTGGGTCAGAAGGTTACATACACTCAATTAGTATTTGGTAGCATTGCCTTTAAATTGTTTAACTTGGGTCTAACGTTTCGGGAAGCCTTCCACAAGCTTCCCACAATAAGTTGGGTGAATTTTGGCCCATTCCTCCTGACAGAGCTGGTGTAACTGAGTCAGGTTTGTAGGCCTCCTTGCTCGCACAAAATTGCTCGCACACTAATTTCTTTTGATTTTCCCATGATGTCAAGAAAAGAGGCACTGAGTTTGAAGGTAGGCCTTGAAATACATCCACAGGTACACCTCCAATTGACTCAAATGTCAATTAGCCTATCAGAGGCTTCTAAAGCCATGACATACATTTCTGGAATTTTCCAAGCTGTTTAAGGCTCAGTCAACTTAGTGTATGTAAACTTCTGACCCACTGGAATTGTGATACAGTGAATTATAAGTGAAATAATCTGTCTGTAAACAATTGTTGGAAAAATTACTTGTGTCTTGCACAAAGTAGATGTCCTAACCGACTTGCCAAAACTATAGTTTGTTAACAAGAAATTTTATGAGTGTTTGAAAAACGAGTTTTAATGACTCCAACCTAAGTGTATGTAAACTTCCGACTTCAACTGTATGTAAATAAGGTATTTCTGTTTTTTATTTGTAATACGTTTGCAAACATTTCTAAAAACCTGTTTTTGCTTTGTCATTATGGAATATTGTGTATAGATTGCTGAGGAGTTTGTATTAATTTAATCCATTTTAGAATAAGGCTGTAACATAACAAAATGTGGAAAAAGTAAGGGGGTCTGAATAGTGATTCTGATTCTGTGTATTTCAATTAGGCATAGCCTACTACTCCACTTTCATACCGTGCTGACCTGTCATTATGGTGAAAACACTTTCAAATCCCCCATATATCTTTAACCCTATTCTCAACCTGCTCCTAGAGCTTGTTTTGACAATAGATTTAGAAGTGGATATGAAAAAAATCTTCACAATCTTCAACTCCCCCAGCCCTCCTGCATAACTTAACATAATTTGTATTATTTTTGGTTGCAGTAGTTCAGTGTTGTGACACTCGAACTTTGCCCTCTCAGAGGGCAGTAAGAAAACTCAAAAATCAGTCACCAAAGATATGGGACAAAAGGCAGGAATTCAGTTGGCGAGGGGATAATATTGCATTACTTTTGACCAGGGCCCATATGGCTTTGGTCAAAAGTAGTGCACTGTGCAGAGGATAGGGTGCCATTTGAGACGCAAGCCGTTTCCTCATTCACTGCACGTCAGAGAGCCAGCAGGCAGTTCTAAAGTATAAAAGGACACATACAGTATTGCCCACACCGACACAGTATGTGCCAGTGTGCACACATGCACGCTCGCGCACACACGCGCACACACACACACACACACCACACTCACCACACACACCACACACACACAAACACAGAAAGCACAAAGTGAAAATAGACTGCTTGTGCTCTTAAAGTAAATTCAAGGTGAATCTTATCGACACTCTGAAGGGGCAGAGTCGAGCCATCTCATAAATTGTGAAGCGGGCTAGAGGTGAATAAATTGGGGAGTAGACTCATTACTCGCTGTGCAAAGTTGCAGAGAGAGCCTGGAGTAAGAACTGTAAACATGCAACGTACTGCAGTGGTGAATAGTGCACTCTGCAGAAGTGCTCACGCTTCCTCTCTCCCTCTCTTTTGTTGTCTCCCTCTTTCTCCCTCTATCTCACTTGCTATCTTTATCCCTCTGTCTTGCTCTCTCTCACACATACAATTACTCTCTAGACTCTCCCTTGCTTTCTTCCTGTCTTCCCCTCTGTCTTTCTTTCTCTCTCTCTCTCTCTCTCTCTCTCTCTCTCGCTCTCTCTCTCACACACATTTGCTCTCTCTCCCTATATCTTACTCTCTTGCTTTCTCTCTTGCTCTCTTCCTCTTTATTTAGCTTTCTCTTTCTCCCTTTCTTACTTGTTCTCTTGCTCATGAGACTATGTTGCTCTCTCTCTTTCTATTTCTCTGTCTCCATCTTAAACACTGGCAACTGAAAACATGCTTGGCATTTGAAAATATGGTGCGTGTTTCACATACGTCTCTCATTCTCATATCATGTGGGATTGATGCTATGACCCAAGGCATTCCATCTTTGATTGGCGTTAGACATTTTTCCTGGATGACATCCTCTTAAGGTGGAGATTTCATGCCTATGAGAAGAGATAGAATGTAGTAGGATATAAGTCTTATAAATTCACCCATATGATTCTTATACAATTCCGGTGTTTCCCACTTATATTTGACAACACATAGCTAAAAAAATGTGGTTCTTGTAAGATGCCTGTGTATGATTTTGGCCTACTTCTTAGAAAACATTTTTTTTGTTTTGTCTAAGGAGTACCTATAGTAAGATTCCTTTTTTTTTTTTTTTATCTATTATTTTTATGTATTTTTATTAAAACTGAATTGTTGGTTAAGGGCTTGTAAGTAAGCATTTCACTGTAAGGCCTACACCTGTTGTACTCAGCACATGTGACAAATATATTTGTATTCAATTTGATTTATAGACCCTTTTCCAAATAGGTTTATGAATAGCCATGAGCTGTTCAGAATCAAAATCAATGGATTTTAAAAGCATTAATAGTGTTATATGCATTTTTGCATTACATTTCAAGTTATGCTCTTGCTTTATGGGGGATACATCATACTGCCTATCTGCACATGTGCAGATTATAAAAAAAAATATGTTGCTGAAGTGAAGCTGCGTAATGGATGTCCTGCTGTTTATTTTCAGTGAAGAACACTTTTTCCTGTGTCCTTCATGAATCATGGTTGGGGTCATTTCGAATTGAAGTCACTCAATTCAGAAAGTGATTTGAATGTAAAAAATTCAAATGATTTTAAAAAAAAATAAATAGCTTCTCCTTTACAGTTTATTGAGAAATCATTGAAAAAATGCAATTATAGAATTTGAATTTTAGATTACTTCATGAATTGACTTACTTCAAATCCAATTAACTCCAATCCTGGACTACACTACTCCACACCTTATCCTGAGCAACTATGAACCCATTATTACCTCTTAAATGGTCTTGATGCATTTATGAAGGCTTTTGTAAAGAACCATGAGCAGTAACAAATGTTATTTGGTGTTATGATGCAATATGGGGGGAATACATATATAGATATACATACATTCTGCATCACACACAGAAGGTCCACAAAGTGTGTTACCATATACACTCAGTGGTCAGTTTATTGGGTACACCCATCTAGTATGGGTAAGATCCCCATTTGCCTCCAGAACAGCCTTAATTCTTCGGGGCATAGATTCTACAAGGTGTGGCATTCAAACGCTGCTCAATTGGTATCAAGGGACCTAACATGTGCCATGAAAACATTCTCCACACCATTACACCACCGCCACCAGCCTGTACTGTTGACACCAGAGAGGATGGGACCATGGACTCATACTGCTCACTCCAAATTCTGACTCTGCCATCAGCATGATGCAACAGGAACTGGGATTTATCGGACCAGGGGATGTTTTTCCACTCATCCATTTCCAGTGTTGATAATCGAGTCCCCACTGAAGTCACTTCTTCTTGTTTCTAGCTGATAGGAGTGGAACCCGGTGTGGTCGTCTGCTGCAATAGCCCATCCGTGACAAGGACCAATGAGTTATGCATTCCGAGATGCCGTTCTGCACACCACTGTTGTACTGCGCCGTTATCTGTTTGTGGCCTGCCTATTAGCTTGCACGATTCTTACGATTCTCTCCCATCAATGAGCTGTTTTCGCCCGCAGGACTTCCGCTAACTGGATGTTTTTTGCTTAGCGCACCATTCTCGGAAAACCAACGACATTGTCGTGTGTGAAAAACCTAGGAGGCCGGCCGTTTCTGAGATACTCAAAGTCGCTTAGGTCACTCATTTTGCCCATTGTAGCATTCAATCAAACAGTAACTGAATGCCTCAATATCTGTCTGCCTGCTTTATATTGCAAGCCACATGACTCACTGTCTGTAGTGAACCATTTTTGTGAATGGGGTGGTGTACCTAATAAACTGACTGACATTTCTCTCGCTGTGTGTGTGCTTGCAGTTACGAAGAGTTGGCGTACTGCTTCCCCACTGGGCACAGACGTCAATTTAATGTCTATTCAATGTTGGTTTGGCGTAATTTCATTGAAATTACGTGGAAACAATGTTGATTCAACAAGTGTGTGTGCCCAGTGGGGCTACTGTGCCTGTGTGTGTGATGTCTCTGACTTCATATCTGCAGGTACTCAGCAACTTTGATGAAATAGGCCCTTTTAATTACAGCCAGCCATTAATTTGGAGACAGGATGTAATTAACTTATTCATAAGAATCCAGCTCAGCTCTGGTTTTACATCATTCCCAATTAGTTATGCTAGGTTATACTGTGAGTATTAGAGGGCTCCATCTGTTGAAGGTGTTGAAGTTGCCACAGGGAAACGTAATTCTATTAGCGTATGGTGAAATGATTCAGCGGTTCCCGCAAAAATGATATCTTTGGTTATCCATCACCATTTCTGTTCCATTGTTTTTATAATGTGCAGCCAACTTAATGTAAGGAGGCATCATTTACAATTTTCCTAGGCTAAGGAGAAGTGCGATTTGCATCAGAAGGTCACATACGACCGACCGGTGAAAGTTTCACACTCTTTTCACCCAAGATTAAAACCTTTAAATGGTGCCCCTTGGCTAGTGTAAAAATGTAGTCTTCACCAAGATGACATTTGGTCACAAGTTCACTGCCTTGGATTATATTGAATGCAGGCCACCTTTGGAAAATAAAGCATCAGAATTTTAAGCTGAGGTGAAATGGGTTCCACAACACATTTTAAATCTTTGGAGCCCAAGTTAGTCATATGAATATGTCTTAAAGGGACAGTTCAACCCAAGTCGTCGTTGTCAGATGTATTCATGGATAAAAAGTAGTAAGTCGAGCTGAGTACACATTTGCTAATGCTGCAAATCTTTCTCATTCATTTTGAATTGAGACCGGAAGATTTCTCCTAATGCATACAACTGGATCTATGGAACAGATGTCGTTCGACCGTAAAAACTTTAGATTTCTTCTAACTTTGAAACTATCCCCTGAAAGCATATTCATATGGCAAAGTTGGGCTCCTCATACTTTAAATCCTCCTTACAGCATGTTAGAGTTTGTATGCTGACTCACCTTTAAGTGCTAAATGTGTCGCCCCTAAGGGCTTCTTGGAACTGTAGCAGTGGCTCTTTCTAGAAACCTACAGTATTTCCTAGAAACTAGTATCAAAGGTCCCTGAAATGCCTTTATGTCAGAAAAGCTGAGAAACCTTGCAGTTAAAAGCGCAATATGTAACTTTGTGGGCGACCCGACCAAATTCTCATAAAAATTTGAGTTATAGAGCTGTCATTCTCATTGAAAGCAAGTCTAATAAGCAATATATTTGTTCTACAGTTCTCACCATATACAGTATATTTGGAGAGTGAAGGTCTGTAATCCGCATTTTGGATATGAGATCAAATTCAATATTCAAAATGTTTTATTCACCACTAGACAGGTAGCCAAGTGGTTAGCGCGTTGGGGCATAAACCCGAAAGGTTGCTGGAGCGAATCCCCGAGCTCTCGTTCTGCCCCTGTCCAAGGCAGTTAACCCACTGTTCCCCAGGCGCCTAAGACATGGATGTCGATTAAGGCAGAGGGGTTGGGTTAAATGCAGAAGACACATTTGAGTTGAAGGCATTCATTTGTACAACTGACTAGGTATCCCCCTTTCCCCACCTGTTTTACCATTTTCGTATAATGGTACTTTATGTATCTAGTCCCTCCAAATGAAGAAATCATAAAATAATATTTTTTATTTTCCTGAATTCAGTTTTCTCTGTGTTATTTTAATGTTTTTACTCTCAATATTACAGTTATTCATAGAGAAACAACGAAAATGACCTTACTGTAAAATATTTCCATTAAAATGGGCAAAAAACAATTTCATGCAAGAATTTTGCTGGGACTGTCTGGGAGTGGTCTGAGTGGGGAGGGGAAAACTGAAAACTTGCTGTTATTGGCAGAGAGGTTTGGAACTCTTTGTTATTGGTATATTAACACTAGAACCGCTGGGCCTCGAGAGACCTGCCTCAGTCATTCTGACTGCAACATTCTAACAGTTTAATTAGTCGATTTCGTATATGCTATAGCACAAATAATCATTTGGTTGTGTTTACTTAATTTATTACATCTGTTGCTATTTGTGTGAAATTAGTTTCAGTATAGTTTAGGTTCAGTATCGAAGCAATTATCGGGGTGATTATCAGCTGGGCACTGCAGTTTCAACTATCGGGAGAAGGAGCGGAGCAGGCCCTACTGTCGGCATGAGGGGCAATGGGGGAAAATCACTTTCTAAAAATGGTTATAACTTCTGTTTGTGATATTAAGATTCTAACTGTATTTTCAAACAGAAACTACTGGGATATAACACTGCTAAAAATGTTTAACACTTTTACAATGTTGGTTTCATCAGCTGTTGTACAATTTGATATACAGTGGGGAAAAAAAGTATTTAGTCAGCCACCAATTGTGCAAGTTCTCTCACTTAAAAAGATGAGAGAGGCCTGTAATTTTCATCATAGGTACACTTCAACTATGACAGACAAAATGAAGAAAAAAAATCCAGAAAATCACATTGTAGGATTTTTAATGAATTCATTTGCAAATTATGGTGGAAAATAAGTATTTGGTCACATACAAACAAGCAAGATTTCTGGCTCTCACAGACCTGTAACTTCTTCTTTAAGAGGCTCCTCTGTCCTCCACTCGTTACCTGTATTAATGGCACCTGTTTGAACTTGTTATCAGTATAAAAGACACCTGTCCACAACCTCAAACAGTCACACTCCAAACTCCACTATGGCCAAGACCAAAGAGCTGTCAAAGGACACCAGAAACAAAATTGTAGACCTGCACCAGGTTGGGAAGACTGAATCTGCAATAGGTAAGCAGCTTGGTTTGAAGAAATCAACTGTGGGAGCAATTATTAGGAAATGGAAGACATACAAGACCACTGATAATCTTCCTCGATCTGGGGCTCCACGCAAGATCTCACCCCGTGGGGTCAAAATGATCACAAGAACGGTGAGCAAAAATCCCAGAACCACACGGGGGGACCTAGTGAATGACCTGCAGAGAGCTGGGACCAAAGTAACAAAGCCTACCATCAGTAACACACTACGCCGCCAGGGACTCAAATCCTGCAGTGCCAGACGTGTCCCCCTGCTTAAGCCAGTACATGTTCAGGCCCGTCTGAAGTTTGCTAGAGAGCATTTGGATGATCCAGATGAGGATTGGGAGAATGTCATATGGTCAGATGAAACCAAAATA
>QNTS01001342.1:268026-321312 GCA_003317085.1 Hucho hucho
CAAAGAACACCATACCTACTGTGAAGCATGGGGGTGGAAACATCATGCTTTGGGGCTGTTTTTCTGTAAAGGGACCAGGACGACTGATCTGTGTAAAGGAAAGAATGAATGGGGCCATGTATCGTGAGATTTTGAGTGAAAACCTCCTTCCATCAGCAAGGGCATTGAAGATGAAACGTGGCTGGGTCTTTCAGCATGACAATAATCCCAAACACACCGCCCGGGCAACGAAGGAGTGGCTTCGTAAGAAGCATTTCAAGGTCCTGGAGTGGCCTAGCCAGTCTCCAGATCTCAACCCCATAGAAAATCTTTGGAGGGAGTTGAAAGTCCGTGTTGCCCAGCGACAGCCACAAAACATCACTGCTCTAGAGGAGATCTGCATGGAGGAATGGGCCAAAATACCAGCAACAGTGTGTGAAAACCTTGTGAAGACTTACAGAAAACGTTTGACCTCTGTCATTGCCAACAAAGGGTATATAACAAAGTATTGAGATAAACTTTTGTTATTGACCAAATACTTATTTTCCACCACAATTTGCAAATAAATTCATTAAAAATCCTACAATGTGATTTTCTGGATTTTTTTTCCTCATTTTGTCTGTCATAGTTGAAGTGTACCTATGATGAAAATTACAGGCCTCTCTCATCTTTTTAAGTGAGAGAACTTGCACAATTGGTGGCTGACTAAATACTTTTTTTCCCCACTGTAAAACACAGAAAAAACAGACGGATGGGAAATATTGCTGGAAATTAATTAGCAGATATTGTGTTATGTTTGGGTTTTTAAGCCAATAGTGTCTAACCAGGGGTGGGATAATGTCATTGTGGCTTTGATTGGATAGTAGCCTGGCACTATATGTTTATGACAGTTTGTGATGGAACACATGACAAAATGCATGTACTATCAAAATTAATTGGCGAGCTACTCATGGGTGGGCTGCGAGCTACTGCTTTCTCGCGATCTACCTGTTGGAGAACCCTGGTCTAAAGGTTAGTATTTGGTCCCACATTGCTTGCACCCAATGACTGCACCAAGCTTGCGGCTTTACAAACTTGAGTACATTTTCTGTTTGTTTTGGGACATGTCTTGCCCAATAGTAGGGTCATCCCACGATTAGAGTACATTTTGCGTCCCTTTTATATGTTAAGGAGAAATTGTGCACCAATATAGAATTTTTGCGACATGAGATCCACTCTGCACTCAGTAAAATACCTCTGGGTCAAGGCCATTACATTTGACAGCTGTACAGTGATTTACAGTCATAGCACTGTCTTGCAAAATGATCAGAACTGTATTGAAGAGCAATAAACATATGCATGGAAATTCTAAATGTGAATATAGTTTATTAAGCAAAATACATCCAGGCTGCTGTTGACTGGTGTCCCTACGCCAATCAAAATAGTAAGACATGCACAGCGCACACACAGAGATGCAGCCCACTGCCGCACACACACACACACACACACACACACACACACACACACACACACACACACACACTCACACACACACAGATAGGGAGAGATAAAGGGAAACACCTTCTCTCTCTCTCTCTCTCTTCGTCCCCCCCGACACACACACAGACACACAAAATATGTACACTCACCACCCACACAATGAAGTTCCTCTTTATTGATGCTGGCACACACACAACCAGGAGAGGCTGTTGCTTTATTTATCAGGGCTACAGCTCTCAGTGTGGAATATTCCACTGATGGTCCTTGCTATCCCGGGGCCTTGGGACGTCCCTACCCCATTGAAGTGTATATATTAAATGGTTAGGGTTAGAGTAAGGGTTAGGTTAAGGTTAGGGTTAGAGTAGGGGTTAAGGTTTAGGGTAGGGTCGTCCCAAGATCCCATTTAGCACTAACCTTCCACTGAGTGGACACTGCATCTCACTACAGATACCCTGGTTCGAATCCAGGCTGTATTACCACCGGCCATGATTGGGAGTCCCGTACGGTGGCGCACAATTAACCCAGTGTCGTCCGGGTTTGGCCGGTGTAGATAAATAAGAATTTGTTCTTAACTGACTTTCCTAGTTAAATAAAGGTTCAATAAAATAAAATAAAGAAGATGCACGGGATCTTTGATTTAAATCTGTTTGGTCTATTCACACTGTTCTGCTGCAGAGGCCCAGACGGATATCTTCAAAAACGACATACCTCCATGCCTTGATATCAGAATGCCACAATATCTGTAAATCTTAATATTGTATGCTTGAATGTCTAGATATGCTTAATATCTTATATCAGGGGGCTAATCCTGTTAGTAAATGAAAGACGCTCCAAGATTCCGATCGCTCTGTGTGATAGAACGCAAGCGTTTCTGTTTGAAGCCGGAGTCCAAATCTCCAAGAGACAGAGGGAGAAAGAATGTTATTTTGGTGAAAATATATATAATTTAAAACTATTAATATTTCAGCATTCTTCAAATTGTGCTTCTTCTGGCTTGCCCTGGCCGAGAGAGAGTGCCTTTCAATCCCACACAAAGATGCTCTCAGAAATGCTTTATAGCATAAAAACCTTGGATAAAAATCTTATCAGTGAATTGTGTGTTCAGTAATGTGTGTTCAGTAATGGCTTCACAGTGAGACTTCAAAAGATAGTGGAAATAAAAAACGGCCAATGGGGATGTTGCGGCATCATCACAGTGAAAGTCAAAGCAGTCGGCCTACTCAGTACCGTTGTGATGACTGGATGACATGAAAATAGTGAAAATTATGACCTATTCCGTAAATTATAGCTTTCCGCTTCCAGTCACTCATAAGTAGTTTCAGTGGATGTGGCAAGCATTTCAAATGATTGCAGCATCTCTATGCATCAAGAGAGAGGCGTAGCACTGAGAAAGCCAGGAGCTGCAACTGTAAAAAAAAAAAAATCCTGTTGTTTTTACATGAACTTACTGGTTAACAATTACCTGTAAGTTCATGTATACGGTATACTGTTACTATTTTTATGGTATACAATACTGTTACTATATTTGATTATCAGTACCAATAATGCTACTGTAGTAATATTAATATATTCATATTAATAACAAATACTCTTACTGTAAGGCCTAATTTACATATTTCCCAGAGTGCCTTGCCTTTCAAGTGAATTGTAGAGTTACCACCCATGACTGTATTTGTTAGTGACAGAAATTGTTGTTGAATTCCTTTTATTTTCAGTCCTGTGGGCTTCCCTAAGTAAGTTCCTAGGTGAATGTTATCATTCAAATTAAACTCTTTATGACAATACATTACATATCTCACAAGGCCTTATTTTGATGCCTAGTTTGACCCTAATACAGTGGCCTGAAATTTCCTAGATTTTCCTGAAGTTCTGATGGAAGGATTCCAGATTTCCTGCTTATTCTCTCCTGTTTCCAGGACTATTCTAACTGGGATTTCTAGAAAACCTGGTAATGAACCAGTATTTTGCAAAGTGATGTGTAATTCCTATTGCATGTTGGATATCCTAACTTGCATTCAGAATGACTGTCAGGGTTAGGAACATTGTGAGGAAACTACCTAAACCATTTAAATTGAAGCAACCATTTCAATAAAGGGTGCAAATTATGTAACAAATTTAATGGATTTGTTTATTAAAATGTATTTGTATCTTTATGTAGCATGCGATTAATCAACCAATCAACTTACATTAAAAAACACAGATAAAAAAATATTTTAAAAAATCGACCTGCCTGTAGTCTTTTTACCGTAGGCCTACCAAATACTCTTACAGCAATCTTTTCCGCTGATGCTTTACATTGACTTAGAGGTAACTGGCTGCCATTTATTGTAATTAATGCAGTTTTATGTTACCATTGCCATTACTGTAATCCATTTACGGTACCATTACTGGTACTGTAATCATGTGATATTTCAGTTTTACATTTGCTAAACTTGCTTTGTCATTATGGGGTATTGTGTGTAGATTGATTAGGGGATTTTTTTTTTACAATAAGGCTGTAACGTAACAAAATTGGGAAAAAGTAAAGTGGTCTGAAGACTTTCCGAATGCACTGTAATCTAGTCATTGGTAATTCCAAAAGGTCAAATGTACAGTATTATGCTCAAACAAAAGACACAAGAAAAAAGTACAAAATTACTTTTTCAATACATAATTGAAGCGTCAAATGTTTTATATTTTATTAGCAAATGATCAAATGACAATAAAACATTAACAGGTCTTTCGCATTTTTATATTGATAACATAAGACAGATCTGTAAGGTATTTTTTCAATTTCTTCAAAGTTAACAAATTCGGCATTATTCATAGTAAAAAATATAGGCATTGGCTGCTAATTTTAGCAGTATAACTCATACAAACGTTCAGGCAGGGCTCAATGGGATCCACCAGTCATCCCTTATGCTAATGTCCTGACCTGAGTCTTTATATTCAGATGATGGTAGATGGCATGGAAGGTTGTTCAGATGAATTGAATCACAGTACAATTGAGTTAGATTATATTATTGACAGTTGGCAGTTCAGTTGGCATTAGTCTGGGATCCTGGTCTTGATTGGCTTTGGTTAGGATTGGCCAGCAGGTGGGTAACATAATATGTATGTATGTTTTTATACAGGAAAAGAGAAATAGCAAATAATAACAAGCAATAATGATAGTAAATTAATGCATAATTTGGTAATCAAATTCTATAATATAATACATTGCTACATGAATACAATTATTAAACATATCAATATCAATATGCAAAAAAACATATACGCGATTAAGCTATGCAAATATAGCAACAAGATAACAATATGAATGTCAAAAGTGGGATGCACTAATGTGGTGTGGTAGGCCAAAGCTATCCCTTGATCATGACTCTCAGTTCCATTACATTACACATCAGAGTCATTGGTAAATTGCATCTTCTATACGGGGGAGTTTTGTTAAGAGCCCTAACGCTCGGTCTGAACATTAAAACGTATCGCTTGTGGTACGGTTTTGGAAGCATAAGGACCTTATCTTTCATAACAGTGAGAAATAATTTTCTTAAAACATTTATAGGGTTAGGGTTCCCACACAGCCATATTTCCATGTTACAGCACTTGTTTATGGAAAACTGATGGAAGACAGTTTGGACTGTGATCTGTGATAATTAGCTATCTGCGTCTCCAAACACCTGTGTGTAAACTGAAGACGGACACCATAAACGTGTTGTCACTGAAATATACTTCCAACTGAATGCCCTCTCTCCACCTCCATCCCTCAGACTGGGGGAATTCTGAACAGTAACGTTATTTAGACTTGAATCTAAACATTTGTCTTCTGATATGAAGGTATGAAAAAATAAAGGTGGAATTTCACACAAAAAAAACATTCTCCCGAGACCCTATTCAGACTTGAGATAAGTTGATTTAACGTGGATATTTTTGGGGGGGACTGTATTACATGTTGTTTACTTATCTCGGAATTGTACTGTGTGTCATTGCACAGTACATTCTTTGAAAATGTATTAAGATTACGGTAGTGTACTGCAATTTGCAATACAGTAACTTACCACTAGTTGCCTGTAAGTTACCGTCAAATTCACTGCAACCACTTTACAATATGTGTCTGACTACCGCCAGAGTTTGCCAGGAAGATGTGTATTTTATTGTCCACACCTGTCAAAAAATATGGGCACAATCAGAATGTGGACAAGATCAGGGCAAAGGACGCATGTTAAAACCAGCTATAAACAAGGCTTATACACTGAGTATACCAAACCTTAGGAACACCTTCCTAATATTGAGTTGCACCCACCCTTTGCCTTCAGAACAGCCTCCATTTGTTGGTGCATGGACTCTGCAAGGTGTCGAAAGTGTTCCACAGGGATGCTGGCCCATGTTGACTCCAATGCTTCCCACAGTTGTGTCAAGTTGGCTGATGTCATTTGGGTGGTGGACCATTCTTGATATACACGGGAAACTGTTGAGCGAGAAAAACCCAGTAGCGTTGCAGTTCTTGACCAAACCAGTGCGCCTGGTGCCTACAACCATACCCCATTCAAAGGCACTAAAATCTTTTGTCTTGCCCGTTCACCCTATGCCACATATACACAGTACATGTTTCAATTGTCTCAAGGCTTACAAAATCCTTCTTTAACATGTCATCTACACTGATTTAAGTGGATTTAAAAGTGACATCAATAAGGGATCATAGCTTTCACCTGGATTCACCTGGTCAGTCTATGTCATGGAAAGAGCAGGTGTTCTTAATGTTTTGTATAATCAGTGTACTTCTAGACCTCTACGGCACAGGAGTGTTATTACCTTGTAACTAGAGTGTTGCTGGCTCAAGCCCCACTGCAACTACAGTACTTTCTCTCAATGCCTTTGTCAATGGTTAACCCAAATAATTGGTTAAACCAAAACCAGGGTTTGTGACTCAGATGCTGGCTGAATGTTTTTCACATTACCGTTTTTGTCAGTATGTTTTTTATTTTTTCTGGGGTTTGTCCTGATCTTGTTTTCTTCAAAAGGATTCGAGTGATGCCTCACACTTCGGTGTAGTATCTACATTAACTTGTCACTGTGACAGGTCTCTGTGATCTGTCAATGATCTATCTCTTTGTCAATCGGAATCTGCGGGATCCATCAGCTTTCTGGGTGTGCTGCCCGCGCAGTCCTTCTACACTCACACACATGGATGACTATTACTGCGTCACTAAAGAAATCTATTTTGGTCTATTTAACCATTCTGTAGCCAGGTTCATCATATGAAAACCTCAAAGGACAACCTGACTAAGATATGCTAGACAAAGAGATGTCATGCACCTACTTTTTTTGAGGGCACTGAAGGCCTAATCGAGAGTCTTCAAATAAATGATGTGTGAAATACAATATCTTCTATATTTTCAGTGTTTAAATGGATAAAGAAAGGGAAAGAGAAAGGGTTATACCTAGTCAGTTGTACAACTGAATGCATTCAACTGATGACAGGTTTCTATGCACCCTCAATTTCAATGGGCATGACACTCCTGGAAATTAGATATAACATTAAGGATGAAATGTACAAAGAAAGTACATGAAGAGAGAGAAGATTTGTTGGTTTGTGTAAATTATAATCATAGTCTGTTGAGCGTCTACAGATGGACCATCAACGTATGTGCTACCACCAAGGATATGTTCTTGTCTATTGATGTTCTGTATTATGTCATGTTTTGTGGCTTTGTGTGGACCCCAGAAAGAGTAGCTGCTGCTTCAGGAATACATGTTCTGTATTATGTCATGTTTTATGTTTTGTGTGGACCCTAGGAAGAATAGCTGTTGCTTCCACGAAGGACTCAGGTAGGATACACATGACACATCTTCAATGAAAGGTGGCTATCGAGGAGGGGAGGACACTCTTCCATTCTCCTACTAACAAATTGACATCTCCTCGACCACTCGACCACTTATCGGTTTCCAGGTCTAGGACAGACTTTTGCCCAAATGAGAAAAGGCCTTACTCTTTTTATCTCTGTCTTTCCACACACACACACACACACACACACACACACACACACACATGCATGCATGCATGCACACACGCACACACGTACACAGACAGACACACACATACATGCTTCCTCTCTGTAGCAGCAGGGCCCAAGATCAGTAGTGCAGTGTCCTGTGGACAATAATATTATGCTGTGGTAGTAGAACCTGCAGAAGTCCCAATTGTCTACATATTGCCTTGGAAATATTAAAGGAAATATAAAGAATGAGACTATACACCAGAGTTACAGTATACCACTGCAGCATAGGTAGAATCCTGCCCACTGCAATTTCAGCACACTATTTCCTCTCTATCTCTATCAAATAAACCAAAAATATGCCCCACTCATTTAGAGTATGGTAAGTAAGGGATAATCAACAATGGTCGTGATTCATTTTCATCTAACTGCCTGCACAATTCGTCCATGATTATTCTGCTCATGTTTTCTACATACACTTAAAAAAGAATGCGCAATATTTTCAGTAAGATGTCATCATCAATTAATTTGTTGCCAGTTATGGAGCAGTAAGGCATTTTTGTAATGCAACTACTAAAACTGTGCATTAGCTTTAGTAAACATGTGGCTATTCAAAATGAATGCACACCCTCTTGGCCAATCAGATTTGAGTAATTAACAAAGCCGTGCTGTAACAAATTACAGTTGCCTGCACTCAAATAATTGTTTTCTTATAGTAAAGATGCAAGAGAAAACGTTATACAATCTACAAGCTGCAAATGCAGATAATAAAAACACTGGTTTGATTATTCATACAAATACTTCCGCTTTGGCAATGGGTCTGCGTGCAACAGAGTAAGTTGACAATACAACCGAGCTGCATCAACAACAAAACCCCCCCAAAAAAAACACACAAGCCAAGCTGTCAAGTGACACTTAACTTCACTGTTGAAGTGGGCATATTAAGTCCAGAGACAATAGTCCACTGTACACTGCCGCTGCTCGCCATCACAATGGGCTGGCATGATGCTCAGTGAATGATACCCTGGTGTGATTGGTGCTAATGTGTGTGGTCATTGACCCTGGAGTACTGTCCACACACAGGTGGTGCTGAAATACACTAACATGAAGCCCCTTACTAGGAGCTCTGCCTCTCTGAGGCCATGAGGAAGTGTGAGAATGTGTGTGTGTGTCCACTGGAAGCCTCAGTTGTGGCTCTAGGGCAGGAGTGTGTGTGTGTGTGTGTGTGTGTGTGTGTGTGTGTGTGTGTGTGTGTGTTTGTGCGCACACTGGAAGCCTTCTCAGTTGTGGCTCTATAGGGCAGGAGTGTGCACTCACGCATGTGTGTGTGCGCCTGGCAGTGTGGTGGATGGATGAGATGTGTTAGTAATACTGAAGTGTGCTTGCGTCAGAGCCCAGGTCCACATTCATGGCCTCTCCTCTAATCTCTGTGATCCCAAGCAGGGCTGCTGACTCCCGACAAAAGAAATCTGCTACTTACTGTAATGAAACCTGACATAGGATCTGCTACTTAATGTATCAAAACCTGCCTTGTCTAGAAATAGATGGGATGCTCTAAATATAGCAGTGTCAGTCAGTCAGCTTCTTTCAAAATGTTCTTCCCCTTTCATTCAGTCACACTTCAGTTAAATGTTCAGTGAAAAGTCCAACATAATTTTGTTTTTGTCCCTCATCAAGCTTGGCACACCTGTATTTGCAGAGTTTCTCCCATTCTTCTCTGCAGATTCTCTCAAGCTCTGTCAGGTGGATGGGGAGCATCGCTGTAGAGCTATTTTCAGGTCTCTCCAGAGATGTCCTATCGGGTTCAAGTCCGGGCTCTGGCTGGGCCACTCAAGGACATTCAGAGACTTGTTCTGAAGCCACTCCTGTGTTGTCTTGGCTGTGTGCTTAAGGTCGTTGTCCTGTTAGAAGGTGAACCTTCGCCCCTGTCTGAGATGCTGAGTGCTCTGGAGCAGGTTTTCATCAAGGATCTCTCTGTACTTCTGTGCTCCGTTCATCTTTCCCTCAATCCTGACTAGTCTCCCAGTCCCTGCCGCTGAAAAACATCCCCACAGCATGATGCTGCCGCCACCATGCTTCACAATAGCGATGGTGCCAGGTTTCCTCCAGACGTGACGCTTGGCATTCAGTTCAATATTAGTGTCATCAGACCAGAGAACCTTGTTTCTCATGGTCTGAGAGTCCCTTAGGTGCCTTTTGACAAACTCTAAGTGGGCTGTCATGTGCCTTTCACTAAGGAGTGGCTTCCGTCTGGTGTCTGGTGGAGTACTGCAGAAAAGGTTGTCCTTCTGGAAGGTTATCCCATCTCCACAGAGGAACTCTGGAGCTCTGTCAGAGTGACCATCGGGTTCTTGGTCACCTCCCTGACCAAGGCCATTGCTCAGTTTGGCCGGGCGGCCAGCTCTAGGAAGAGTCTTGGTGGTTCCAAACTTCCTTCATTTAAGAATGATAGAGGCCACTGTGTTCTTGGGGACCTTCAATGCGTCAGAAATGTTTTGGTACCCTTCCCCATATCTGTGTCTCGACACAATGCTGTCTTAGGAGCTCTACGGATGTTTCCTTTGACCTCATG
This sequence comes from Hucho hucho, assembly GCA_003317085.1. Taxonomy (NCBI): domain Eukaryota; kingdom Metazoa; phylum Chordata; class Actinopteri; order Salmoniformes; family Salmonidae; genus Hucho; species Hucho hucho. The sequence goes on from QNTS01001342.1 coordinate 278,032, forward strand.
GCTTGGTTTTTGCTCTGACATGCACTGTCAACTGTGGAACCTTATATAGACAGGTGTGTGCCTTTCCAAATCATGTCCAATCAATTTAATTTACCACAGGTGGACTCCAATGAAGTTGTAGAAACATCTCAAGGATGATCAATGAAAACAGGATGCACCTCAGATCAATTACGAGTCTCATTTTTATTTAATGAATTTTAGAACAAGGCTGTGTAACATAACAAAATGTTGAAAAAGTCAAGGGGTCTGAATACTTTCCAAATTCACTGTATACTATGTTTAAGTTTGAACAGGTCAGACTAAACCAACCTAATTTTGTGCAGGCAAGAGGTGAGGCTGTAGGTGAGGTCTTTGCCAGAGCCCCATTGATCGACATAGTAATGTATATTTCAGCTCCTCATCCAAGATACTGGTTGGACACACACACACACACACACACACACACACACACACACACACACACACACACACACACACACACACACACACACACACACACATACACACACACAGCACTGATTACATTATGAAACAGAATGAACGCAGTGATCAGGCTGGTTATGCCCTGGTCATTATATGCATCTAAAAAGTAGAAAATAAGCAACAAATAATGCCAGTTTACATAAATTATGTTTCACAAGTGGGTTATCAAATGTATCAAAGTAATGAAGCGGGTTACCTTCTGTATATGTACAATTGATGAGCCTGTGAAAGTTGTTGCCACTGACAGGTGAAGGTTGCTGGCCGGATACTTGACAACATGTGGATGACTGTTCCATCCATGGGAATGCTCACAGTGAGGGCATGTGTGCATGATGCTGAAGAGAGCCCCCTTGCTGGTCTTTTCTCTGACTGGGAGGGCCTGTGACAGGGTGATATAATAGACAGTCCCTCCAGGATTTCGCTTTTTTTTTGTTGTGATTTCTTCAGCCAAAAATGCTTGATTTTGCGGCAGTTTTTCTGAATAGATTGCATTTTGTTCTAAAGAGAGGACAAAGCTTTTTGCTAATGCACTTCACAACCACAATGATTTTACTTTTTATACAACTTTACAACTTTTCACATTTCACATAACACACATTACCTGTTGTTGTTGATGAAGCCGTCGGTGTCATCAGGGCAGTAGCTAGCTAGTTAGGTAGCTAGCTAGCTAATGTCAGCTATGCTGACGATGATAGTGATAATGATTATATATAACCAGACACATAACTATCAGTCTATGGTCTAGCTACCGATATACTCACCACCATTGGGGACCGATGAACAACCACCTATTCCGCATGGTAGGGTACTAGGGTCCTTCGGCAGGGTATGCAAATCATAGTTTGATGTGCATCCTGCTGGAAGCATGTATTGTCGAACCGGAGAGGTATGGTCAATCCGTATTAGTACGTGGAGCTTGGCAAAATGGGGGAATGAATTATTGACATAATTGTAATCCAAACCCAACCTTCAGGTTCCAAACTACATAAAAGTGTCAAATCCACAAAAACCTACCACACAAGGCAAACCATTCCATTACATCATGGCCTACTTGTAAACAGTATGATTATGTTATACAGTATAGCATTTTATGAAATTAAATCATGTCAGACATGTACCTGCCCCAATACTCTGTTTCTGATGAGTGGGATGAATGCAGGAGCAGATTTCAGGAGCAGGACAAGATGCCCTATTTGTGACTGATGACTGACAGAAGGGAATGTTCATGATAGGCTTATCTGGCTTTATTGATTACGTTGGTCATAATGCTTCTTGACAGTGTCATCAATTTCATTTTCTACAAGATATTCAAAATACGATAAAAAAACATGTAAAGAATTCATTACAACAACAACACCCAGGTGGCGACACGCATCTCTGGCTGACATCTCAGCTTGGATGTTGGCCCACCACATCAAGCTTAACCACAAGAAAACAGAGCTGATATTCCTCTCAGGGAAGGCCTTCCCGCTTCAAGACCTGTCCATCACGGTTGACAACTCCACAATGTCCCCCTCCCAGAGTGCAAAAAAACCTTGGTTAGACCCTGGACAACACCCTGTTGTTCTCGCCGAACATTAAAGCAGTGACTCACTCCTGCAGGTTCATGCTCTACAATATCTATAGAGTACAACCTTTCTTCACACAGGAAGCGGCACAGGTCCTAATCCAGGGACTTGTCAACTCCCATGTAGACTACTGCAACACTCTTTTGGCTGGGCTCCCCGCTTGTGCCATCAAACTACTGCAACTTATCCAGAACCCTGCAGCCCTCCTGGTGTTCAACATTCCTAGGTTTTCCCATGTCATCCCGCTCCTCCGCACACTCCACTGGCTTCCAGTTGAAGCACGCATCATCTTCAAGACCCTGGTTCTTGGCTACGGAGCAGCAAGGGGACCTTCCATTCAGGCTATGCAAAAACCCTTCATCCCAACCCGAGCACTACATTCTTCCACCTCTGGTCTCTTGGCTCTCCCACCCCTACGGGAGGGCAGCTCCCGCTCAGCTCAGTCAAAGCTGTTCTCTATCTTGGCACTCCAATGGTGGAACAAGCTTCCACAAAATTCAGGACAGCGGAGTCCCTGCCTACCTCTTTGAAGAGTATCTTAACTTCTTAGGGAGCGGCTCTCGAGGTGACGGTTTTGGAGAGTCTGGCGTGCCCAAAGTAAAATGCCTCCCACTCAGGCCCAGAAAATAGGATATGCACATAGTACTATTGGATAGATAACACTCTGAAGTTTCTAAGAGTGTTAAAATATTGTCTGTGAGTATAACAGAACGGATATAGCAGGCGAAAACCCGAGGAATTTCTGTCCTGGAAAAAGTGTTTTTGACTCATTTTGAACCCCTCACTATTGAAAACAGACATATATAGGAGTAAGATTGCAGTACCTATTGCTTCCACTGGATGTTAACAGTCTCTACACAGTGTTTGATGATGTTTAGTTGCTCTGGATGGTAATAGAAGAAGAATTTCGAAGTGGTCATCGGATGTAAACAGAAGAGGATAAGGCGCTACCCTCTGTAGCACCATAAGGCGCTACAGAGGGTAGTGCGAATGGCCCAGTACATCACTGGGGCCAAGCTTCCTGCCACCCAGGACCTAAATATTAGGCAGTGTCAGAGGAAAGCCCATAAAATTGTCAGAGACTCCAGTCACCCAAGTCATAGACTGTTTTCTCTGCTACTGCACGGCAAGCAGTACCGGAGCACCAAGTCTAGGACCAAAAGGCTCCTTAACAGGTTCTACCCCCAAGCCATAAGACTGCTGAACAATTAATCAAATGGCCACCGGACTATTACATTGACCCCCCCCCCCCATTCTTTTTGTACACTGCTGCTACTCACTGTTTATTATCTATGCATTGTCACTTCACCCCTACCTACATGTACAAATGACCTCTAACCTGTACACCGCACACTGACTCGGTACCGGTACCCCCTGTATATAGCCTCGTTATTGTTATGTTATTGTGTTACTTTTTATTATTTTTTACTTTACTTTATTTGGTAAATATTTTAACTCTTCTAGAATTGCCAGACACCAGTCGACAACATCCGGTGAAATTGGAGGGTGCGCAATTCAAATAAATAATCATAATATTAAACATTCATGAAAATACAAGTGTCTTATATAATTTAAAAGCTTAAAATCTTGGTAATCTAACTGCGTTGTCCGATTTACAATAGGCTTTACAGCGAAAGCATACTATGCGATTGTCTGAGGACAGCGCCCCATATAAACATATGTTTCAACCAGCACAGGCTTCACAAAATCACAAATAGCGATTAAATAAATCACTTACTTTTGAAAATCTTCCTCTGTTTGCAATCCCAAGGGTCCCAGGTACAACATGAATGGTCGTTTTGTTAGATAAAATCCTTCTTTATAACCCAAAAAGTCTGTTTAGTTGGCGTCATTGATTTCAGTAATCCAGTCGTTCAACATGCAGACAAAAGAAACCAAAAAGCTACCGCTAAACTTCGTCCAAACAAGTCAATTTAATCCTCAGGTACCCTAAAATGTAAATAAACGATAATATTTCATACAGAAAGTAGTATGTTCAATAGGAAAGGTAAATTAGTAACCACGCGCCCTTTCCACGCGCTGAAAGAGGGATATTCTTCCGGTGATCTGTTCACCAAAACTCAAAATACTTGTTAATTTTTCAAGAAACAAGCCTGAAACCTTGAATAAAGACTGTTGACATCTAGTGGAAGCCATAGGAATTGCAATCTGGGAGCCGGAATTACATAGGAGCAATAGGTTTCCATTGGAAGACCTGGGACCTAAAAAAAAATATGTTTGGTTGGTATTTCTTCGGATTTTCGCCTGCCATATCAATTCTGTTATAGTCACATACATTATTTTAACAGTCTTAGAAAGTGTTTTCTATCCAATGCTACCAATTATATGCATATCCTGGCTTCTGGGCATGAGCAACAGGCAGTTTACTTTGGGCACGTCAGTCAGGCGGAAATTCAGACAAACTAGACCCTATCCTGAAGAAGTTTTAAGGGCTTGTAAGTAAGCATTTCACGGCAAGGTCTACACTTGTATTCGTTGCATGTGACAAATAAAGTTTGATTTGAATAGCCTACTATACTGTAAATGCTACTATAATCTTAATATTGGTATTTTACTGTAATTACATTTGATCGGTGCCAGCAAATTGTATTTGAATCATTTCTATAGTGCAGCTTTTTTATTAAAATGTTGTGTTTTATATAACTTGCACTTCTAAAGACCTTAACAAAGGCTTTCAAAGAGGCCGTGATTACTGGGCAAAACAGGCCAAAAGGACCTGGCAAAACACTCAACCAGTAAAGGTTTAAAACTTATTGCCGCTCTGATCTGACAACTATACAAACTACATATGTAGGGCACTAGTACCACATAACAGTTCAATTGGTACAGCATTCTCACTAACGGGTGCAACAAATATAGCCACTTACAAGGCATGCCTCAAAATATGTTTCCCTCCCACAACATTTTACCACAATGCACCATAATTTACAGAATGCAACCACGTGTTCAAAAGGTATTTGGCGCTCCAAAAATACAGTATGGTACTGTATTCTGTGGGGTTGGTACTGAATTACAGTAAATTACTGGCAGCACAGTAGCCAGTAAATTACTGTAGATTTACAAGAAAAGGTTTGTACATTCCAAAGATACAGTGTGATACTGTAGTCTGTAGGCTGGTACTGAATGACAGTAAATTACTGGCAGAACAGTAGCCAGTAAATTACTATAGACTCACAGAACAGGGTTTCTAAATTCCCAAAATACGTTATGTTACTGTTTTCTGTGGGGTACAGCCATCTCAGTAACAGGTGCAACAAATATAGCCTCTTACAAGGCATGCCTCAAAATATGTTAAAGAGTTAGAGATTCGTTCCAGCAAAACAGGTAATACAGTGCTTTACTGTACAATTGTATTGTAAAATGGACACACCTACTCATTCAAGGGTCTTTATTTTTACTATTTTCTACATTGTAGAATAATAGTGAAGACGTCAAAACCATGAAATAACACATGGAATCATGTAGTAACCAAAGTGTTAAAAATCATTTTAAAAAGATGGAATGTGTGAAAGATATGTACAGTTGAAGTCGGAAGATTACATATACTTAGGTTGGAGTCATTAAAACTCGTTTTTTCAACCACTCCACAAATTTCTTGTTAACAAACTATAGTTTTGGCAAGTCGGTTAGGACATCTACTTTGTGCATGACACAAGTAATTTTTCCAACAATTGTTTACAGACAGATTATTTCACTTATAATTCACTGTATCACAATTCCAGTGGGTCAGAGGTTTACATACACTAAGTTGACTGTGCCTTTAAACAGCTTGGAAGATTCCAGAAAATGATGTCATGGCTTAGAAGCTTCTGATAGGCTAATTGACATCATTTGAGTTATTGGAGGTGTACCTGTGGATGTATTTCAAGGCCTACCTTCAAACTTGGTGCCTCTTTGATTGACATCATGGGAAAATCAAAAGAAATTAGCCAAGACCTCAGAAAATAATTGTAGACCTCCACAGGTCTGGTTCATCATTGGGAGCAATTTCCAAATGCCTGAAGGTACCATGTTCATCTGTACAAACATTAGTACGCAAGTATAAACACCATGGGACCACGCAGCCGTCATATCGCTCAGGAAGGAGACACATTCGGTTTCCTAGAGATTAACGTACTTTGTTGCGAAAAGTGCAAATCAATCCCAGAACACAGCAAAGGACCTTGTGAAGATGCTGGAGGAAACCGGTACAAAAGTACCTATATCCACAGTAAAACAAGTCCTATATCGTCATAGCCTGAAAGGCCGCTCAGAAAGGAAGAAGCCCCTGCTCCAAAACCGCCATAAAAAAGCCAGACTACGGTTTGCAACTGCACATGGGGACAAAGATCGTACTTTTTGGAGAAATGTCCACTGGTCTGATGAAACAAAAATGGAACTATTTGGCCATAATGATCATCATTATGTTTGGAGGAAAAAGGGGGAGGCTTGCAAGCCGAAGAACACCCTCCCAACCGTGAAGCATGGGAGTGGCAGCATCATGTTGAGTGGGTGCTTTGCTGCAGGAGGGACTGGTGCACTTCACAAAATATATGGCGTCATGAGGAAGGAAAATTATGTGGATATATTGAAGCAACATCTCAAGACATCAGTCAGGAAGTTAAAGCTTGGTCGCAAATGGGTCTTCCAAATGGACAATGACCCCAAGCATACTTCCAAAGTTGTGGCAAATGGCTTAAGGACAACAAAGTCAAGGTATTGGAGTGACCATCACAAAGCCCTGACCTCAGTCCCATAGAAAATCTGTGGGCAGAACTGAAAAAGCGTGTGCGAGCAAGGAGGCCTACAAACCTGACTTAGTTACACTAGCTCTGTCAGGAGGAGTGGGCCAAAATTCACCCAACTTATTGTGGGAATCTTGTGGAAGGCTACCTGAAACATTTGACCCAAGTTAAACAATTTAAAGGCAATGCTACCAAATATTAATTGAGTGTATGCAAACTTCTGAACCACTGGGAATGTGATGAAAGAAATAAAAGCTGAAATAAGCCATTCTCTCTACTATTATTCTGACATTTCACATTCTTAAAATTAAGCAGGGTATTGGGCATGCATTCTATATGGTATGCTTGTATGGATATTGGCACATACCCTGGTCATCTCGGTTACACAGAAGTAAAATTCTCGAGAAAGAGTTTTCTTCCCGTTTAACGTCTGGGGGGAAGGATATTAACAATTGTGATTCCCGTTTTGTGAAGGAAGGAAACAAAGTCTCCTCCCCTCGCAAAAGGAAATTGTCAGCCAAATCCCTATCTTCCGCTAATTTCACCTGTGTTTATGATCCGTGTGGGCACACGCGTGTAGCAGCAAACATGGAAGTAGTGAGAGATGATGTGTTCAACACAGCTATTTTGAATCTTAGCAGTGTCCATTCCATCCTGTCGTTGAAGCCACTGCAACAGTTGTGCTGAATATGTTTGACTGGCAAAGGGAATGTTTCAGCATGTTTGCCAACTGACTATGGCAAAAGTTGTATATATCAAGCGATGTATGGAGAAAAGAACTTCAAACTACCATCTTCAGTAAGCGGTTGATTGGACTGGCAGTGGACGAAGTGCACACTTGTTGTTCGCCGGTATGTCTACATTTCAAACTAACTCCTGGCTACCCATTGGCATTGCCATTGTAGCTACCTAGCTGTATCATTCATCCTACTTTACTAACAACTGTCCAGCTGTATCAGGTAGCTTTAGATACAAGGCAAAATACATATATTTGCTAGCTATCCATCTTATTGATGCAGTTAAGAAAATGCCATTAACTAGTTTGCTAGGTTGAAATTGCTGTGGGAAAGCTAGCTAATGTTAATTCCCACCATCAATCTGAGTTAAATTCACCTTAGCTAGCTAAATGGACTGTAGCTAGGTTTCTAGAAAATAACTAGCTATATAATTGCTAGTTATATTTAAAGAATAGTTACTGACTATTGAACACTTTTTGGCGAACTACTTCGTTCCCCTGCCTGTTTATTGATGCATTGGACACTGAAAAAGTTGGCAGTATAGTGCCACTCCTGATTTTACTTCAAATAGGCTGTGTTGTTTTGATATAATTTGGCTGATTAGGGTTGTGCACATTTACCTGAGTGTTTCATTAGTTAGCTAAGTTATTGAATGACTAGGATCATTCTTATTCATGTTGTTGTTGCATTTCAGGTGGAGAGGGAGTTGGATCACAGAAAGCAGCTGACAGACCAGGGCCCATATTCACAAAGCATCTCAGAGTAACAGTATTAATGATTTAGGATCAGTTTTGCCTTTTAGATCACAATGAATACACTGAGTATACAAAACATTAGGAACACCTTCCTACTATTGAGTTGCATCCCATTTTGCCCTCAGAACAGCCTCAATTTGTTGGGGCATGGACTCTACAAGGTGTTGAAAGGGTTCCACAGGAATGCTTGCCCATTTTGACTCCAATGTTTCCCACAGTTGTATCAAGTTGGCTGGATGTCCTTTGGGTGGTGGACCATTCTTGATACCAGTGGTGCTCTGTGCCGTTTAACATGAGGGAGGACGATTATTTATTTTATGAGCATGGCCTTATTTCTATTACAGCGTATTGGGTGACTGTCATTCATATTCCCATTCACCCAGCTCAATGTAACATCAATAGGTTTAGGCTACTACATGATACTCTAATTTACCCTTCATGAGGTTGCTATAACCTAGCCTATGAATGAAAGTTTACAATGTAGGTGCACAGGTCTAGAGAAATTTGAGTAATCAAGGTGACAGACATTGACACATTCAATGCCGCCTTGCACACTCTTGCCTGCATCTAGCTGATCTAGAGTGTAATCATATGTCCAATAGTTTCAAACGAGAGATTCTATTGGACACATTCAGGTATTTTTATCCCCGTTTCATTCGGTTTGCTCACGTTTAAGGAACGTTTTTCAACAAAATTGACAGCCTGAATACACCCCTGATCACACACAAACACAGTTCACATTCATAGCAGCCACATACAAACAGCATGATCTTCAGTGCACAACATATCAGATCTCTGTGACCAGGCGGACAAACCTTTCCAAGCCAAACCTTCATATTGCAACCGCTAATTTCTACACACAGCCTACATTGTTGTCACCATATTAACGTCATAGTCAACATAGCTACTAGAACTAACGTCTTGTACAAGCAGTTTAGCAGTTACACCGGCGGACCGCGGTGGCAATACATTTATAAAACCAAACGCTTACCATGAAGAGTTCAAGTATTGGATAGCCATAGACAGCTAGCTAACATAGCATCCCTCTCTGTTTGAGCCAGGTGTTTGAGTAGGCTAAACTAGCTAGCTGCATTCGCTAGCTGTGAAAGTGAAAAAGAATTACAACAAAATCTCTCTTGTTTCTCCTTCAATTTTTAAGAAATTAATTTGTTAACAACTATTCAACTATAGTCTTTCTCTCTCTTTGAGTCAACTATTCACCTCATTTTATGCACTGCAGTGCTAGCTAGTTGTAGCTTCTGCTTTCAGTACAATATTCATTCTCTGATCCTTTGATTGGGTGGACAGTTAATGCTGCAAGAGTTTTGATAGGTTGGAGGACATCCTCTAAAAGTTGTCAAAATGACTGTGTAAGTCTATAGAAGGGGGTGAGAACTATGAGCCTCCTTGGTTTTGTATTAAAGTCAATTTGGGTTCTACCCCAAAGAGTACTGGTGAGGCTACTGTAGACCTTCATTGTAAAACAGTATATTTTAATAAACTATTTGGTGACATGAATATAAACATCTAAGAAGGATTAATGTTGCACTACTGAATTTTTGGGAAATTCAAGGAGGGTGGTCCTCCCCTTCCTCCTCTGAGGAGCTTCCACTGATGTGCAGTAAATGCTAACATGCCTTCTGTGCAGAAAGGTACATAATGCAAATATTGTCACCTCCCTATCAGGCCACTGCATGCTGTGACATCGGCCTGGATGGTGACACTTCTTCAAGCTGCCTGAGTGAATACTGGGTCCTTCAGTGCTACCGGACGGAAGGGCCTTACCTAGGAGCACAGAAACAGTCTCTTTCTCTCACAGCCATTCTGTCAAAATCCATTGTATATAACCACTCAAATGAAGTACTACGGGCAAAAGCACCTGACTTACATTCACATTGTCCATTTGACCCTTTCTTCAATCTTGACTGGGATATACAGTATATTTAAGTTGATGTCTGATATACATTCATTAAAATGTATTCACCCTGGACATGGGACTTGTGCTGATTTTAGACTTTTTGAATCATAAGCTCTAAGTGCTGTCTTGATGTTGAAGTTACCACAGAAGTAAAAAAAAAGACCAACGTGCCAAACATGCTATGAAAAACTATTGTTTTGTAATCTAACAATAGAAAAATGAAAAATAGTTTATACAAAACTTTATTGCATTTGGTCATGCCCAAAATGTGGTCATTAAAAGGGTTAGTTGGTTAGTTAGTTAGTGCATTCGGAAAGTGTTCAGACCCCTTGACGTTTTACACATTGTTACATTAAAGCCTTATTCTAAAATTTATTAAATAGTCCCCCCCCCACTATTTTCAGGTATCTCCAGAGATGTTTGATCAGGTTCAGGTCCGGGCTCTGGTTGTACCAGTCAAGGATATCCAGAGACTTGTCCTGAAGCCAGTCCTGTGTTGTCTTGGCTGTGTGCTTAGGGTCATTGTCCTGTTGGAAGGTGAATCTTCACCCCAGTCTGAGGTCCTGCTCTGGAGCAGGTTTTCATCTTTCTGTACTTTGCTCTGTTCATCTTTCCCTTGCTCCTGACTAGTATCCCAGCCCCTGCCGCTGAAAAATATCCCCAGAGCATGATGCTGCCACCACCATGCTTCACCATAGGGATGGTGCCAAACAGCCTCCAAGCAGGCTGTCATGTGCCTTTTACTGAGGGGTGGCTTCCGTCTGGCCACTCTACCATAAAGGCCTGATTAGTGGAGTGCTGCAGAGATGGTTGTCCTTCTGGAGCTCTGTCAGAGTGACCATCGGGTTCTTGGTCACCTCCTTGACCAAGGTCCTTCTCCCCCGATTGCTCAGTTTGGCCGGGCGGCGTCGTGTCTTTGGCATCATTAAAGTGAAGACTGTTATTTTATCAAATCAATTCTCTGTAATTATTATTACGTGATTAAACTAATCATGTAAGTGTAAATAACTAGGAAGTCGGGGCACCAAGGAAAATCTTCAGATTACAAAGTTATAATTTTCCTAATATAACTCTTCAGATATTTTTATATCTGATCAATTAGTCTTCTAATTAATGAATTATTCTTTACCTCACGTTAGTCTCATTCCAAACGTCATAAATTGTTGGTTATCTGCACGAACCCAGCCTTTACTATGAATCATCCATACATCAATTGTCCTAATCATTTATTTACTAACTAACTAAATAATCACAGAAATGCATAAACAAACAACAGTTATAGTTACAAGGAAATGATAGCGGAGGTTCCCTAGTGGGCTAAGCCGATATGACGGCTTGGCGGACAAAGGGAAGTGGGTGTGGACTGAGAAGGGTGGGAAAGACAAAAAGAAGTCACTACACAGTTGATAATTAGATTAATAGTCTCAGAGTTTAACCATTTCCCGCCGTGTGGACAATGCTCCACGTGGTATGGTTAGGAATTCAACAACCATTACAACCTTAGCTTATACTGAGGTTTTTGCGGTCTGAACTCAACCTGTGCACCCTCGGTGTCCATCTAGGTACGCGTAGTCTAAAGAGGATTTCTTCAGGAGGGGGTTTATTTCGTAACAGTAGAAAAGGGCTGTTCCATGAGCCAGATCATGTCTGTGCTTATGGGGGCAGGCCAATGACTTAGTTAAACTTTAAAGGGGATACAATTCTCTCACATTAATGGTTTAGCATCACATTGCATCATTTCACAAATAGTTTCATCTTTACTCATTCATTTTATACAATAATTAGACACAAACTTCATAACGGAGGCACCTGTATAAACAGAGTTATGGTAATGTGGCTGTCTTGTCTTTCATGAGATCACAAACATGAAGCAAAATGGACCAGGTCATAGCTGGCTTCTCCACCGATTGTTTACACATTCTCCAATACATGGATATTGTTCAGTTATCAAGTTCTGTGATGTAGAAGAAGTTCCTTTGTTCTACTGTGAAACTCTCTCTCTCTCTATACTGCATGGCCAGGAGGAGAGAGTCTCCTCCAGTAATTTACGACCTGAGATAACAAAACCTGGGTGTAGGAGAGAGAGAGGGGGATGCCACGATCTATACCCAGAAAGGGCCACGTCATGACAGCGGACAGCTCTAGGAAGAGTCTTGGTGGTTACAAACTTCTAACATTTTAGAATGATGGAGGCCATTGTGTTCTTGGGGACCTTTAATGCTGCAGAAATGTTTTGGTACCCTTCCCCAGATCTGCACAATCCTGTCTCGGAACTCTACGGACAATTCCTTCGACCTCATGGCTTTGTTCTTGCTCTGACATGCACTGTCAACTGTGGGACCTTATGTAGACAGGTGTGTGCCTTTTTTCAAATCATGTCCAATCAATTGAATTTACCACAGGTGGACTCCAATCAAGTTGTAGAAACATCTCAAGGATGATCAATGGAAACAGGATGCACCTGGACTCAATTTCGAGTCTCATAGCAAAGGGTCTGAATACTTATGTAAAGGTCTTTCTGTTATTCTAAATACCTGTTTTCGCTTTGTCATTATGGTGTAATGATAAGGAAAATGTTGCATTTAATCCATTTTAGAATAAGGCTGTAACGTAACAATCTGTGGAAAAAGGGAAGGGGTCTGAATACTTTCCAAATCCACTGTAGTTAGTTAGTTATAGTTGCATCCTTCCGTGTCCGGATAGATGACAACATGGTGGCAGGTTTTTTGATGTGCTGCTCTAGAGTTCCATAGCCCAGAAGACTCACCTGGGGATAGGGGGATGGACACATGTCCATTTTTATAAAGTTATGGGAGACTTTTACAGGGAGGAGAGAGCATGAGTTTGAGTGAGTACATCAAATCCAATCCAACCAGTGGCCCTGGATAATATGCCACACACAGGCAGACTGCCATGGTGAAGGAGATTTACAGAGTGTATCAAGTATACTATTATGAGTGGAGCTTACTTCTCTGTGCTCTGGAGAGATCGCAGGTAGTTGATCAGAAGGCTCTGGAGGTCCTTGGATCATCCTGTCTCTGTAGCACCTGGAGAGAGATGGAGAGAGGTAGTGAGTGTGCTTGAAAGAGAGCCCTCATCCCTGACCTCCCACTGGCCAAGGGCCTCCTGCCTAACCCTCTAATCATAGTCACTCTGACAAGGAGTAACTCTAAGGATTATACAGGTGTATGGTGCATAGGGCTTCTCCACTCATATGAGTGGAATATTAGTATTCTTGTAATAGTAGCATGCAATGTAAAGGAAAACAATATCAAGACTGACACGAAGTGCTCCACGTTCCTGCTGGGAGCAAGCCTCAACCTGGATGCAGATACATGTCCTGCCTTGTAGAATGGTGGCATCTATCTCCACCAGGCTCCAAGAAATCAGATGACAAACCTGTAGAGATTAATACATGAATCCTAAATGCAGGCACCATTTTCTTGTGTTAGTTTGCTATTTCATGATTAATGTCTGTAAATGACAAAAAATATGTTATGCCATCCAACTGAATTATATAATGCTACCTCGTCTCACTGGCAATTGCTATCTTGACTTATTCTATCATGACAACATCATGCTTCTCCTTATTTTACTGTTAGCTAGCTGTTAACTTAGATGCCTGTGACGGTTGAGACCTAATTTTGCAGCCAAACTGCTTCAAAGATGGTGGTGTCAGTAAAATTAGCCTAGGTAGCTAGATAGATAGCTAGCTAAGTGACAACCCCTATTAATTATATAAGTATCTACTCCATTGTTTAAGTAGGCTGCACCTTCGAGTTACGTTTGTAGGCTATAGTTAGTTAGCTAATGGGATCTAACTAATGTGAGGTACAGTGGGGCAAAAAAGTATTTAGTCAGCCACCAATTGTGCAAGTTCTCTCACTTAAAAAGATGAGAGAGGCCTATAATTTTCATCATAGGTACACTTCAACTATGACAGACGAAATGAGAAAAAGAAATCCAGAAAATCACATTGTAGGATTTTTAATTTATTTATTTGAAAATTATGGTGGAAAATAAGTATTTGGTCAATAACAAAAGTTGATCTCAATACTTTGTTATATACCCTTTGTTGGCAATGACAGAGGTCAAACGTTTTCTGCAAGTCTTCACAAGGTTTTCACACACTGTTGCTGGTATTTTGGCCCATTCCTCCATGCAGATCTCCTCTAGAGCAGTGATGTTTTGGGGCTGTCGCTGGGCAACACGGACTTTCAACTCCCTCCAAAGATTTTCTATGGGGTTGAGATCTGGAGACTGGCTAGGCCACTCCAGGACCTTGAAATGCTTCTTACGAAGCCACTCCTTCGTTGCCCGGGCGGTGTGTTTGGGATCATTGTCATGCTGAAAGACCCAGCCACGTTTCATCTTCAATGCCCTTGCTGATGGAAGGAGGTTTTCACTCAAAATCTCACGATACATGGCCCCATTCATTCTTTCCTTTACACGGATCAGTCGTCCTGGTCCCTTTGCAGAAAAACAGCCCCAAAGCATGATGTTTCCACCCCCATGCTTCACAGTAGGTATGGTGTTCTTTGGATGCAACTCAGCATTCTTTGTCCTCCAAACACGACGAGTTGAGTTTTTACCAAAAAGTTCTATTTTGGTTTCATCTGACCATATGACATTCTCCCAATCCTCATNGCCATTAATACAGGTAACGAGTGGAGGACAGAGGAGCCTCTTAAAGAAGAAGTTACAGGTCTGTGAGAGCCAGAAATCTTGCTTGTTTGTATGTGACCAAATACTTATTTTCCACCATAATTTGCAAATAAATTCATAAAAAATCCTACAATGTGATTTTCTGGATTTTCTTTCCTCATTTTGTCTGTCATAGTTGAAGTGTACCTATGATGAAAATTACAGGCCTCTCTCATCTTTTTAAGTGAGAGAACTTGCACAATTGGTGGCTGACTAAATACTTTTTTGCCCCACTGTAGCTAGTAAACATGCATTGCTTCTGACACATGTCATGAACCTTCTTGCTTTACATCTGACAGATGTACAATAGGTAGCTAGATAATAATGGTTCATGATATTTGATTTTAGTTCATCATCTAGATAGCTACATGTAAAGCTGACACAATCTGGCTGTAAAACGCAACTAGTTTCCTAGCTAGCTAACCAACAAGCTACCTAGCTACTTTGACACTCAGTAACGTCAAATCCTTCTTGCCTACTCCCCTCTCTCGGTCTTCTTCTAGGTTCAAAACTATGGCTGTAGACAGACAAATGGCTCAGTGATCCAAAGCTGTTCACCGGCACAGCAGCATCGCTTTAATCTCACATTTCCAATGTCGGATAAAAATACCAAGTGACATATCATATTGATACATAAACTGTAAATACAAAAGTATGTGGACACCCTTTCAAATTAGTGGATTTGGCAATTTCAGCCACACCCGTTGCTTACAGGTGTATAAAATCGAGCACACAGCCATGCAATCTCTACAGACAAACATTGGCAGTAGAATAGCCTTACTGAAGAGCTCAGTGACTTTTCAAGTGGCACCGTCACAGGATGCCACAATTCCAATAAGTCAGTTCGTCAAATTTCTGCCCTGCTAGAGCTGCCCCGGTCAACTGTAAGTGCTGTTATTGTGAAGTGGAAACGGTTCAGCCACGAAGTGGTAGGCCACACAAGCTCACAGAATGGGACCGCCAGGTGCTGAAGCACATAGCGCATAAAAAGTGTATGTCCTCCAAACATGTTTGGCATGATAATTACATATGGAGTTGACAAGAGAGCAGAAACTGGCATGCTAGGAAAAATCTATTTAGCATACAAATACCATACAATTTAAAGTGGTAAAGGAACTGAATTGTCTTTGAGAGAAAAATTACTTTGTTTGCCAAGTCTCCTTTAGAAACAAACAAGTGAGCAATAGGTCCTTAAATAGTTTCAGCTTTTTCTGCTGAGGTAAGACAGCCATACTAAGCTCATGAAAACATTGATCATCAAAAACGTATAGTATGACATTAGTTGAAATTACCAATGGGCAGCAGGCTCCACTACAGATGCAAATTGGAAAGAAACGGAGGTGGAGGTGGGAACCAGACGAGGTTGGCGCCTTGGTGATAAGCCTTCCCACACAGCCCCCCTCTCGCCTGAGCCCTGTCACCTTCCATTGTCACACCCAGCTTGGAGAACACAGGGTTCATGGGCAGGTGGACAAGCAGGCAAGGCAGAGGTATCTCAGGAAATGGATTAAGAGGTGCTCAACCCACCACCTCTTGCTCCGGTGGGCTTGCTCGCAGGATGAATTTTCCTTCTAATTTCTGAGTCTCTCTCCCCTTTCTCCTCCCCAACCAACCTTACTCACCTAATTTATTTCCATTCCCCCTAGTTTACTCACCAGCCCCACAACAAAAGCAGCAAGCACTTAGATCTTCTCCAAAGGGCTCAAAGCAAGTGATTTTTTTCGGCATTAATATTAAATAGAGAAGATGGAGGATGTAAGACGTTCGAATGTTCAGAGTTCCACAGAGCGACTGAAATAGAGAAAGAAAAAAAGAGAGAGAGCTGAAGTATTAAGCCTTCTCAATCACGGGACCTCTGTGGTCCCCTCCAGCTAAATGCTGAGTTGGTGACACACGCCCTGTAGCTCATGAATAATTAAACAGGCTATTTTCATATTTGTGAGAAAGTTGGGCCGTAGGTGATTATTATATCCACTAATTAAATAGTGGCACTGCGAAACGCCCTCCCCACTGTATTTTCTCAAGGGGGTAAGGAGGATAAATGTATCCCCATGATATTAAGAAGTAGCTACGAGCATTGTGTACATACAATGAGTCCCAAATGGCACCCTATTTAGTGCACCTATTTAGTGCACTACTTTTGACCAGTGCCCAAAGGGTGTGCAGGCCAATAGTATTACGTTTTACCTTACTGTGGCTGGATAGTTCATGAGTGACCAGATCTGATGTGTACCAAACAATGTATGATGATAATATACTTGGCTTTTCGGCATTGTAACTTTGCAGTGCAGGTCGGTAGTACACTGATTTTTACAAAAACGTTAATGTGCTGGATGTCTGATCATGAGTGGCCAGCTCTGATAAAGCAGTGTGTCTAATTAACACATCTGACAGCAGCACTGACTAGGCAATCACACTCTTCCAGATTATTAAAGTGGTTGGGGAAGTCACTCCGACCCTTCGGGGACTGGTAGTAATTTTTCACCCGCATGTCGGATGATACGCCGGGAGATGAGGCGAGCTAAGTGTGACTCTTCTCTTCCTCTGTCTTTATTTTCTCCCTGCTTCCCACACTCCTTCCCAACCCCTTCTCTCAGCTCTCTCATCCCTCCCGCTTTAGTTTCCCTTTGACTTCTCGCTTGACCCATCTCTCCCCCTCTCTCGCTTTCGTCCTTCATAGTCTGAAATATAATATATCTGATGTGCTTTTCCACTCCCTTTTTCATAGTGCCCAAAATAGCTCCACGGCAAGAAGTGCTGACTTTCCCCTTCCCACACCGCTTTTGTGTGCTAAACTGTGCGGAGCAAATTGATTGGTGGAGACAAGCCTGGGAGCGCTTGGGTTTGATTGGCATTTGGCCAGCGGCGATTAACACAGTCTACACACACCCCTAAAAACATGTAAAAGCCACAAACACATTCATATTAGAGATGCAGATCCAGCTGTCGTATTTAGTGCCTGGCACATGGGGAGCGGCCACGCTCAGAAAGCCAAACCACTTTCCCAATGATTTAGATGAATCACATTGGCTAGAATTTGCGTTGACCTTTTTTCTGTAGTGAAGTTCTCTGTAATGGAGGATGTGTGTCAGTAGGAAGATACACACGAGGTGAGGAGGGATATCAGAAGTGAGAAAGCTTAATACCTCTTGGTTTGACAGCCTAGCTATTAGCTAATACCTTTTTGAGGTGGAGGTCTGTAACATTCTTGAGGCGTTTACCTCAACAAAGAGAGATGGATTTCATATTTTGCGGTGATTTCCAACTAAAGTATACCTGAGGACTCACAAAAAAATCACTTGACTCAGGAGTTCCCTAAATAAGATACTATTATATCCCATCTCCGTCTGACTATACAAATAAGATACTCTTCTATCAATGATATGCTGCTATTCTACCATTTTGACATGAAGGGAAAAAGCATTGGAAATAGCATTTTAATGCTAGCTTGTGAAGCTCCATAGTCTCTCCAGTCTACACCTGCAAAGATCGCAGGATATTAGCCAGCCTTGTTATGTGCAGTGGGACTTCAACAGGACTGGAGGTGAAATGGAAACCACTCTATTTCCTGGCAGCACTCTCTTCTAAGGCTGAGTCCCAAATGCATCCTATTCCCTACAGTATGTAATGCACTTCTTCAGGGCCCATATGGCTCTGGTCAAAAGTATTGCACTACTTAGGGAATATCGTGTGATTTGGGACACATAGTCGAGTGAAATGTTTTTCACCAGGCATTGTTCAAGCCAGCTGAGTAGGGTGGGCTGCTGCACCGGCCACTGCAATAACAATCGTCCATCATAACAAATCATTGCATTATCAAATTTGAAATGAGAAATCTAATCGCATATAGGGGTTGCAACAAGGTTTCAAAAGAAATTACGAGTGATAATGCAATGATTACATAACAGTGGTCAAAGTACACCGTAATTAATACATTTTAGCAACGTGAAAAGCTAACATATCACAATTAATTACACCTAAACACTAAAAAACTGTGGCCTCGAGGGACCCCCCTTCGAGCAAATGATGAGACTTCGATGTCAACATTCAGTCTAAAAAATTTATTGTATTAATACTCTCGCAAAAATACTAATTTGGTTGTGTTTATGAAAGTGTTAAGTAACATTAAAATACGAAAGAAAATGTTTTTTCAAAAAACACAATAGCATTTATTAGTTTATGTAACTGTAGGCTATATGTACAAACAAAATACCATTAAAACATCGCAAATCAAGTCTTAAAAGTGATTAAATAAACACCATCACTAAGATCATTCATAATTAATTTGTTAAGAAACATTATGGATTCAAGAAAATGCAGAATGTCATATTTTTTGTTTAGATATATTACTGTGCTTTGAGTGTTGTGAGCAGGGCTCTAGAGTGCGACCAATTTGGACGTATATGCAACAAAACAAAAGATTAAATGAGAGACAAGGGGTGCTTGGCTCTACTTCCTTAAAAATCTCTTAAAGATCGTACCCTTTTAGGCAAAATGTTGCCTAAAATGACATACCCAACTGCCTGTAGCTCAGGGGCATCATTTATAAAAAAAAAAAATCTTAGATTTATACTTGAACTTAGTCGTCCGATTTATAAAAGATACTGAGCATAAAAAAACTTGCTTACGCAGGTTCTAAGAAGCCCATTTGTAACTTACGCACCTGTGATCTATAAATCTCAAATTAACTTAAAATTGAAGGCATCTGCCCTTCAGCAGTCTGATGGTGCGCTCCACAACCGACCTTGTTCTGCCGTGCACCAAATTGTAGTGCATTTTCTCTGCTGTTCGGGGATCGGCAAAGGGAGTGTGAAGCCATGTTTTCAGTGGATAGCCCCGGTCACCTAATAGGGTAAAACCGTTGTGTTACATTATTATACACTGAAAAAAAAGAACTCTCCAAGAAGCCACCCGCCTCCACTCTTACCAGCTTCTAGACACAGGCTTACTCTGCTGTGGCGCAGAATGATTGAGTCTTGCGTAGACCCTGGCCACTTGGAGCATGCATTGAGTAGTTGCATATGAGCATCACGGATGATTTGAACATTTAATGAATGGAAATTCTTCATGTTAACATATACATGTTCATCTACAGACGGTGCTCATAAGGCAATATGCGTGTAGTGAACTGCACCTCTGACCCCTGGGAAATTAAATGAGATGATAAACTCGGCCTGTTCGTCGGCTGTAAATGGGAAACTAATGTATCTCGTGGACAATACGTGTAGAACCGCCTCGATCACTTGTGGCAGGATGTGGCTGAGATATACCCAACCTGTCACTCATTTCCCTCTGGAATGTCCCAGTAGCGAGGAATCCCAGAGCAGACAGTCTTCTTTTCCAGATTAGGGGCTAAATCCGCGCACAAATCGAACTGAACATTTCTTGGGAGACGATAGCGATTTATAAACCATGGATCATCATGCGCAAAAAAGTCATTCCGGTCTCTGAAAACTCTCTCCCTTCTAAAAGCATGGTTTTCAATGTCTTCCAATGACGCAAGAACAGCCATGGTTACTTTTTTTCTAATTTGACACACTATTTATAGAACATCGCATCCTGTTTTTCATTCAAAACCCCTTGCGTCTGGCAATTAATTCCTTACACCTTTAATTGATAATTCCTAACAAATTGTTCATAAAGCTAATGCAAAATTTACCACATGCTTGGACGTAAATGCATCCCAAAATGCAATACACTACATAAGCAGCAGGAAAAGCACTTACATCAAGTCTAGACTTTGCGTAGAGATAAGATAATTCCACATCAAAGTAAGGTTTTATAAATAACTACTTATATGGTTTTCTGCGTGTCATACTTAAGATCAAAATTGATCGTAAGTCAGTTTTATAAATGAGGCCCCTGGACCTAAAGCAAGGATATGCATATTCTTGATACCATTTGAAAGGAAACATTTTGAAGTTTGTGGAAATGTGAAATTAATGTGGGAGAATATAACACATTAGATCTGGTTAAAAGATAATAAAAAAATAAAAAAACATGCGTTTTCTATTTCTTTTTTGTTCCATCATCTTTGAAATGCAAGAGAATGGCCATACTTTCAGATAGGAGTCTACTTGTAATTTAGAATTTGGACACAAGATGGCAGCAGTGTGTGTGCAACGTTTCAGACTGATCCAGTGAAGAATTACATTACAGCACAATATTTTGTAAGTCTGTCAGGAGTTTGCCCAAATGTGCACAATTGGTACATAACTATAGAGAACATACAAAAATGCTATGGTAATAAAAACTTTAAGTTTACACTCTCCCAGGAATGTCATACATGATGGATGATTAGCTGATACACTAACTTTCACACACCTAGATGGCCGGGTGGGGTGGGTGTGGAGTCAGAGAAAACAGTAGAGTCAAACTGTAGACTCTGTAGAAGTTCCTACATTTGAACAGAAAAATGTATTTTATCAAACAAAACGATGCTACATTTTTTCTCTGGGACCCTCAGGATGACAAATCAGAGCAAGATTACTGAATATAAGTACATTTTTTAACTTCAGAGATAATGTATCAAACCAGTTGCCGTGATAAAAGTTTTTTGTTGTTGTGCACTCTCCTCAAACAATAGCATATAATTTTTTCACTGAAATAGCTACTGTTAATTGGACACTGCAGTTAGACTAACAGGAATTTAAGCTTTCAGCCCATATAAGACATGTATATGTCCCGGAAAGTTAGCTTTTGTATACAACGTCATTCTAGTCACATTAGCGCACATTAGCAACAACCGTCCCAGTTTAGGGACACTGATCCCGTAGAGGTTAAAGCTTTAACAAACAAGAACAGGTTCTAACCAGTTCTCATAACTTATGTATCTAAGATTCATAAACCATGTCGTGGGCCGTTCTAAAACTACTGACTAGTCGACGTCGTTAACCATTTGTTTACACTTCTTCTGTATTGTTACTTCATTGGCAAGCTAGCTAACAACCTGAGGGCTATACTACAAAGCAGGATCAATTAGTTAGCCAGCTAACTTTGACAAACCACCGTAACTATTGATTTTCTGATTCATTTTGTAAGTTAAACTTAGATATGTGTTTTTGGCTGTTGAGTCAATTAGGCCATGCCCATTTCAAGCTTATACTTCTACAAAATAAAAAGGCTATTTCAGGATATTTAGGCAAGTTAGCTGGCTAACTCATTGATCCGCTTTGTAGTATACCCCTCTGGTAACCAGTATATCCAAACATTTGGGGGCACAGAAAGAAAGGAAGATCAATGATCATAGCAATGATCTTCAGGAGATCAATGATCATAGCAATGAATGAGTGACAGATCTCTTGCGCATCGTCATACATTTTTTTTATTTAACCTTTATTTATCTAGGCATCACGACTTTGTCATCACATACCTAACGGTTTTAAAAAGACAGTAAGTGGAACTGACACATTTGGATTTAATAACTGAATGATCTTGATACTTTTAGTCAAATCAATGTGAACAAGGAAGTAAGTACAGGCGCGGACCGCACTGAGACGAAAAATCGTCAAAGTGAAATTATTTTAACCTAAAACATTGAATAATGACATTTATAGTAAAACATTTTGGGGAAAAGGAATGAGAGGGCTATCTGCTTTTCGTATTTGGCTGTAAAAACAAATAACAGATACATTCCATTACATCAGTGCCGTCATAGGTTTGGGAAACAAGTTTCTTCGACCATGAAACTCAGACATCTCAGAATTCGCAGTCATATACAGACTGCGCATCTCGCCCAACTGACACATCAAAGTAGCCCAAGAAATGTTCCTGAATAAAGCCCTGATCTTCCACATACTTAATGATAACTAATAACTGCGAGACACAGCTGATATCAATGGTTTCATCCATTTGCCAAGCGAAAAAATAAATCTGCGTCAACATCTCTTTTAATCTAACTTTTAATGAATGATGCTACGGAAGCTATCAAATAATTCTGAAATGATTACGACATCCTAGAGAAGATAGTAGAAACATCCATATGCTCAGAAAGTAAAGCAACTACCTCTGAAAACTTCTTGTAGTTGCCTTTGTTAGCAAAACGTTCCCTCTCATCATGCCTCCTTGCTTCATACAATGTACAATGGCTCGTTGCGGGACGAAGCAACGTGTCCCCTAAAAGCCAACTCTTGCATGCCCAAAAATGCAGTATCCCTGTTTCGTATTACCTTCTCGTTGTGTTGCGCAGTTTGAATATGCAGACCTTCGTCCATTACATGATCAATGTTGCTTTTTCCCAGAAGCTTGAATCTGATGTGGGCAATGAAAAGGTTTCTTCAACAAAGAATCCACTACATTGCCGTTAGCGTTAGCTAGCCATTATAGCAGAGAAAACTGCACTCTGGTAGCTAGCTATCTACTTGTTACTAAAGTTAGCAGGGCACATGTAAATAAAAGTCACTAGTAATGTAAAGTTCTAAAACCAAGAAAACAATATATAATCTACCTGTCACGGTTCATGAATTCCCCCGGCTCAATCTGTGTGTATGTGTGGGTGTGGCCGCTGATTTCCACTCTGCTCGTTATCAGCGCCAGCTGACACTCATTGTCTGTGCCTATTTATACTCATTGTCTTGGTCTGGTGTTTGTCAGTTCGTTGTCTTGTTTCCCTGTGCGTGTGGTTCTCTCCAGGCCGAGTTCTGTGCTCTCCTATGGTTCTGTTCTCCGCTGGACTCTACGTTCGCTCTCTCTCCCGTGGAGGACTCTATGCTGGGCACGTTCAGGATCGCCAGTCTGGGAATTCCTCTTCGCTCACTGACATTACAGAGGATTGGGTTTCCCCTGCAGCCTCGGCGCTGCTAAGACCCAGACACTTCCTGACACATTCTATTCACCTGTAGCTGTTACTTACCTCCTGGATTGCTACAATAAATGTTGAACTATACTCGCTACTGAATCCTCCGTCCTTTTCACGTGACACTACCTCTTCTGTCGCATGTAGTTTGAAGAAACTAATTTGATTTTAATAATATCCTAAAAATGCTCAACTATCCCTATTTACTACCTCAATCTCTCCAACATCACCAACTCACGAAGCTTCTAAATCACGCATGCGTAGTACTAGGTTAATTCTCTGATCCTTTATGTCAGTTCATAATGCAAAAGATTTGATTGGTTAGAGGACATCCTCCGGAGGTCGTCATAATTACCATGTAGGTCTATGGAAGGGGTGAGAAGCACAAGACTCTTAGGTTTTGTATTCAAGTCAATGTAGCCAGAGGAGGATGGAAAATACAGTGAGGGAAAAAGTATTTGATCCCCTGCTGATTTGTGAAAAATGTTATAAATTGATTTGCATTTGATGAGGGAAATAAGTATTTGACCCCTCTGCAAAACATGACTTAGTACTTGGTGGCAAAACCCTTGTTGGCAATCACAGAGCTCAGACATTTCTTGTAGTTGGCCACCAGGTTTGCACACATCTCAGGAGGGANTTGGGGTCATAGGCAGCATTCCTCCTCCTCCAAACACGGCGAGTTGAGTTGATGCCAAAGAGCTCCATTTTGGTCTCATCTGACCACAACACTTTCACGCAGTTGTCCTCTGAATCATTCAGATGTTCAATGGCAAACTTCAGACGGGCATGTATATGTGCTTTCTTGAGCAGGAGGACCTTGCGGGCGCTGCAGGATTTCAGTCCTTCACGGCGTAGTGTGCTACCAATTGTTTTCTTGGTGACGATGGTCCCAGCTGCCTTGAAATCATTGACAAGATCCTCCCGTGTAGTTCTGGGCTGATTCCTCACCGTTCTCATGATCATTGCAACTCCACGAGGTGAGATCTTGCATGGAGCCCCAGGCCGAGGGAGATTGACAGTTCTTTTGTGTTTCTTCCATTTGCGAATAATCGCACCAACTGTTGTCACCTTCTCACCAAGCTGCTTGGCGATGGTCTTGTAGCCCATTCCAGCCTTGTGTAGGTCTACAATCTTGTCCCTGACATCCTTGGAGAGCTCTTTGGTCTTGGCCATGGTGGAGAGTTTGGAATCTGACTGATTGATTGCTTCTGTGGACAGGTGTCTTTTATACAGGTAACAAACTGAGATTAGGAGCACTCCCTTTAAGAGTGTGCTCCTAATCTCAGCTCATTACCTGTATAAAAGACACCTGGGAGACAGAAATCTTTCTGATTGAGAGGGGGTTAAATACTTATTTCCCTCATTAAAATGCAAATCAATTTATAACATTTTTAACATGCGTTTTTCTGGATTTTTTTATTGTTATTCTGTCTCTCACTGTTCAAATAAACCTACCATTAAAATTATAGACTGATCATTTCTTTGTCAGTGAGCAAACGTACAAAATCAGCAGGGGATCAAATACTTTTTTCCCTCACTGTAGCTGTCCTCCGGCTACACCATGGTGCTACCCTAGAGGGTGCTGTTCAGACTACTGTAGATCTTTCTGGCAAAACAGTGTTATTTAATCAGGTATTTGGTGACATATTTAATATATTTTTATCTAAAAGGTATTGGATGGTCCTCCACTTCCTCCTCTGAGGAGCCTCCACTGGTGCTTCAACAGATGTATTTTTTTGAGTTGTACTAACAAAGACACTTAAAACTACTTAGGGAGAAGCGGGGCGCTAGCGGGCCACTCCCGACACTACCCGGTGAAATGCAAGGCGCCAAATTGAAAATCCAAAAGTTGAATTATTAAACATTCATCAATATACAAGTGTTGCATAGTCATCAAAAGCTCTGCTTCTTGGCAATATCACAGTGTTGTCAGATTTCAAAAAGGCTTTACGGCGAAAGCACAACATTTGATTGTTTGAGGGTAGCACCTCCAATATTTTTCCATTGCATAAATTCATAAACCATCGCGGTTCACACAAAACACATTTCACAGCGAAAACAAATCCCTTACCTTTTGAAGAACTTCTGCTGAGGGCTTCCCAAGTGTCCAACGAAGACATCCAATAGTTCTTTTGTTAGAAAAAGTAATTTATTATATCCATAAATCTCCGTTTGATTGGCGCATTATGTTCATAAAATACAGCATCCACCCATTGAACCGTGAAGAGAACTCGTTCAACCTATACCTATACACTTGTCCAAGAACAATCAAACATCATTGATAATGTATCCTTAGGAACACTTTTATGTATATTTAGTATAATATTTCAACCGGATTATAAACTGGACAATAGGAAAGGAAAAAAACGCAGCACGCGCGAGCCCGTGAACACGCATCCTCTTCGGTTTACATCTGATGACCACTTCGAAATTCTTCTTCTATTACCATCCAGAGCAACTAAACATCATCAAACACTGTCTAGAGACTGTTGACATCCAGTGGAAGCAATAGGTACTGCAATCTAACTCCCATATATGGTCATTTTCAATAGGGAGGGGTTCAAAATGAGGCATGTGTCAAATACACTTTTTCCAGGACAGAAATTCCTCAGGTCTTCGCCTGCTATATCCGTTCTGTTATACTCACAGACAATATTTTAACACTCTTAGAAACTTCAGTGTGTTTCCTATACAATAGTACTAATTATGCATATCCTATTTTCTGGGCCTGAGAGGCATTTTACTTTGGGCACGCCAGACTCTCCAAAACCGTCACCTCGGGAGAGCTCCCTAAGAAGTTACGTTTTTTTGACAAGTTACTTAGTGGAGAGGTCAGAAAAACTTAAATATTTGTTGTTTCAACTTACCAAAGTGTGTTACCTGATCATTTTAAGTTGTGTCAATGTCCCAATATAGTTTAAAGTACTTTGAAATGTACATATTTTTTTTCCAACTAAGATTTACTTCCAAAACAAAGGAATTTAGATACAAAGACTTTAACAGACATAACAACACACTTTGTTGTACAGTGTGTGTGTTTGTGTAATTCTTTCAAATACTATTTGAGCCTAGGTCACATGTGTGTGTGTGTGTCATTGAGTGAGACACAATCATCACCAGGATATCACTTATTCCATTGTTTATCAAATCTAGCAGAGAAGAATTCAGACTGTTTCCGTGAAACAACTTATAAAATTTGACAGAATCTCTGTTCAATACAGTGTTTATAACAGTACCCTTCTAACAGTACTGAGCCAAGCCGTACGTACTATGCTGGCTTGGTTATCCATACACCACAGTTGCTGGAGCTGTGTTAGATAACATATTGTGAAAAGAAAAGCGTGACTGCAGAACTGTTTGGTTCAGTACAATAGTGTGAAAAGGGTAAATAGGACAGCACACATTTAGATATCTGATGTAGGTAAAATGTCCAGATTCATAGTGGCCAACACAGGCAATATCCGGCTGCTTTTGCTACACAGTCGGGCATGTCAGGCTCCAGTTTCCCCTAGTCAGCCAAACGATACTCCACAATGTATTCAAAAACATTTTGAAACATTTTCCATCGAAAACATGTACAGCTCCATGCAATAGTTATTCTGTAGTTCAATGGCACAAACCATAACCTTCGTTACTCTGATTACCTTCCTGCAATTTCTACATCACCATGATAGGTAGGCCAGGGCAGGCTGAGCCATACGTCAATCAGGAATCCTTATACAGTACACTGGAGCAACTTGCTCCGCAGGCCATGAACCCTGGCAGAGCAGATGTCTTCACCGACATTCATGATGACATGAATGTCAGCTCAGGGAGGATAATGTGCTCCTCCAAGATCACAGCAACATTGATGATATCCTTGTAGAACGCATCTTCTCCAATTTCAGTCACAATGAATATTCCGATGTCCACTCCCTTTCAAATCAAATTGTATTTGTCACATGCGCCGAATACAACACGATTTCACCTTACAGTGAAATGTTTACTTAGAAGCCCTTCACCAACAATGCAGTTTTAAGAAAAATAAATGTTAAGTAAAAAATAGATAAGTAAAAAATAAAAATAACAAATAGTCAAAGAGCAGCAGTAAAATAACAGTAGCGAGGCTATATACAGGGGGTACTGGTACAGAGTAAATGTGCGGGGGCACAGGTTTGTCGAGGTAATTGAGGTAATACGTATGTACATGTAGGTACAGTTAAAGTAACTATGCATAGATAATAACCAGAGAGTAGCAGCAGCGTAAAAGAGAGGGTGGGGAGGGGGACAATGCAAATTGTCTGGGTAGCCATTTGATTAGATGTTCAGCAGTCTTATGGCTTGGGGGTAGAAGCTGTTAAGAAGCCTTTTGGACCTAGACTTAGCGCTCCGGTACTGCTTGCCGTGTGATAGCAGAGAGAACAGTCTATAACTAAGGTGGCTGGAGTCTTTGGCAATTTTTTGACACCGCCTGGTATAGAGGTCCTGGATGGCAGGAAGCTTGGCCCCAGTGATGTACACTGTAAGGTACATCTGTTGTATTTGGCGCATGTGACAAATAACATTTGATTTGAGTTTCTACGCCGTACGTTGTAGTTTGTTGGTGATGTGGACACCAAAGAACTTGAAGCTCTCAACCTGCTCCACTACAGCCCCATCGATGTGAATATGGGCGTGCTCAGCCCTCCTTTTCCTGTAGTCCACGATCATCTCTTTTGTCTTGATCACGTTGAGGGAGAAGTTGTTGTCCTAGCATCACACTTCCAGGTCTCTGACCTCGTCCCTATAGGTTGTCTCATCATTGTCGGTGATCAGGCCTACCCCTGTTGTGTCGTCGACAATGATGGTGTTCTTGTGCTTGGCCACGCAGTCGTGGGGGAACAGGGAGTACAGGAGGGGACTAAGCACGCACGCACGAGGGGCTGCAGTGTTGGGGATCAGCGTGGCACATATGTTGTTGCCTACCTGTACCGCCTGGGGGCGGCCTGTCAGGAAATCCAGGATCCAGTTGCTGAGGGAGGTGTTTAGTCCCAGGGTCCTTAGCTTAGTGATGACCTTTGAGGGAACTTTGGTGTTGAACACTGAGCTGTAGTCAATGAACAGCATTCTCACGTAGGTGTTGCTTTTGTCCAGGTGGGAAAGGGCAGTATTGAGTGCAATAGAGATTGCGTCATCTGTGGATCTGTTGGGGCACTTATTGATGAAGCCAGTGACTGATGTGGTGTACTCCTCAATGCCATCGGAAGAATCCGGGAACATATTCCAGTCTGTGCAAGCAAAACAGTCATGTAGCTTAGTATCTGCGTTATCTGACCACTTTCTTATTGAGCGAGTACTTCTCTGATACTTCCTGCTTCCGTTTTTGCTTGTAAGCAGGAATCAGGAGGATAGAGTTATGGTCAGATTTGCCAAATGGAGGGCGAGGGAGAGCTTTGTATGTGTCTCTGTGTGTGGAGTAAATGTGTTTTTTTTCCCTTTGGTTGCACATTTAACATGCTGGTAGAAATGAGGTAAAACGGGTTTAAGTTTCCCTGAATTAAAGTCCCCGGCCACTAGGAGTGCCGCCTCTGGATGAGCATTTTCTTGTGATTCTTATGGCCTTATACAGCTCGTTGAGTGCCGTCTTAGTGCCAGCATTGGTTTGTGGTAGTAAAGAGACAGCTACGAATATAAAGATGAAAACTCTCTAGGTACCATGGTCCTCAATTAAACATGTCGTCGTTCAGCCACGACCCAGTGAAACATAAGATATTACAGTTTTTAACTTCTTTGGGAGCAGCGCACGAGGTGACCGTTTTGGAGAGCCTGGCGTGCCCAAAGTAAAATGCCTCCCATTTAGGCCCAGAAAATAGGATATGCACATATGTAGTACCATTGGATAGGAAACACTCTGAATCTTCTAAAAGTGTTAACATTTTGTCTGTGAGTATAACAGAACGGATATGGCAGGCGAAAACCCGAGGAATTTCTGTCCTGGAAAAAGTGGTTTTGACATATTGCCTCATTTAGAACCCCTCCCTTATGAAAATGCCCATATAAGGGCATATGAATGCAGTACCTATCGCCTCCTCTGGATGTCAACAGTCTCGAGAAAGTGTTCTGATTCTTTTTAGATGCATTAGATGGCAGAAGAAGAAGAATAAGGAAGTGGTCACACAGAATGTCAATAGAGGAAAAGGCGCTTTGGTTTTTTCCTTTCTTATCGCCCAGTTTATATTCCCCAACTTTATAATATGATAAATATGTATTTTCACAAGGATTCCTATGTAAATTTTAATACAAACTAACAAGAACCTGTTCAAATATCCATATTCAACTTGCTCAAGAGAAGTGCAAAGTTACCTGCTAACCTCCGAGATAAAAGAGTAATATTGCGCGGTTGGTTTGAGAGATTTATGGATATAATACATGACTTTTTCTAACAAAAGAACCATGGGTTGTCTTCGTTGAACACTTGGGAAGCCCTCAGCAGAAGTTCTTCAAAAGGTAATTGATTTGTTTTCGCTGTGAAATGTGTTTTCTGTGAACCGTGAAGGCTTATGAATTCATGGTAATGGGAAATATATGTTAGGTGCTACCCTCAAACAATCAAATGTGGTGCTTTCGCCGTAAAGCCTTTTTGAAATCTGACAACGCTGTGATATTGCCAAGAAGCAGAGCTTTTGATGACTATGAAACACTTGTATATTGATGCATGTTTAATAATTCAACTTTTGGATTTTGAATTTGGCGCCTTGCATTTCACCTGGTAGTGTCCGCTCCCTAAGAAGTTAATGTCCCGTTGGTAGGATAGTCTTGATCGGAGCTAATCCATTTGAAATGACAATGATTTCACGTTGGCTAATAGGACTAATGTTAAAGGGGGATTATTCACTCGCCGTCGGATCCTTACAATGCACCCGACCTACGCCGCCGATATCTCTGTCTCTTCTTCATGCGAATGACGGGGATTTGGGCCTAGTCAGGTGTGTGAAGTAAATCCTTCGCGTCCAACTCATTAATGAAAAAATCTTTGTCAAGTACGAGGTTAGTAATCACTGTCCTGTTATCCAGAAGCTCTTTTCGGTCTGAAGAGACGGTGGCAGAGACATTATGTACTATGTATTATGTACATTATGTAAAACTTATATCTCTCATGGCTCCTAAAATAATGTCCCTCTCTGAAAAGAAACACTTTCACCATTGTTCATGCACAACACATCGAATGGAAACTTCGTACACGTAGTGGGTATACTTTCCAAGTCACCACAAAATAACAACCAAAATTACATTTGTGTTCTTTAGATCGCCTCTGACCATTCCCCACGTTCAATGTAGAAATATTGTTCCAGTATTTGCTTTAGAACGTGTTAGAGTTTCGGATGGAAAAGTCTTAAAACAAAGCACATTCCTTTGGTGAATTTGGAAAGGGAGACCTGAATCTTCTCTCCTTGATTCACAACCGGGTGTGAGTTGTTAACCCCCACCAGTACCCTCCTCCTCTCCCCCTCTACGGGTGAGGGGGGGGGGTCTGCTTGAAGTCATTCATTGCAAACCTGATCTGACCTATTTGGATCCTCACAGGACAGTCATGACACTATGGTTTGTAGCTTTTGTTCATGGCTTACTGGTATGGTTTTTGCCTGGTAGGAGTGGTTATCTTGGAGCATGTGCATGTATTTATTGGTTAGCGTTGAGCTAGTGGCTAACTGTGACTTTTAACAGTCGAGTTATTGGTTCTGTGTGGTGTACTGATTTTGACTAAGGGGCCAGCAGTGTTCTGTGCAGAGGTAGAGAATAGTTGGGGTTTTCTCAAGCTAACGAGGGATCAGTTAGTTCAGGTAGCAGAAAGAAATGACAATTTTGAAACAGCTGATGAGTGAATAAAAGTGAGGAAGTTTGTGTTTTCAGTCGGTCAGAAAGTCTTGTCGCTAAACCAGTTTCCACCAGTGATCAGAGCCTTTCCACCAGCCTAAATTTGATCATCTTCCCAATGAACAAAATAATTAAGTAGTTGGCCATATCAGTGGGATTTGTCATGAATGAGCCATCTGATTCAATTAATGATAGAGCTTAGTTTGCCTTTTTGCCCAACATTTTTACTATCATTCTTCATATTAGCTTTGTTTCATAGTATAGTGTCTTCTTCTTTTTATTCAGTTTAGTCACATGAATTCTCAATTTGCAGTACGTTTACCAATCGGTTGTGCAGCCAGACTTATTTGCCATTCTCAACCATACAATTTTTCAATTCCTCATCGATACAAGGGGATTTAACAGTTTTTAGTCATTTTCTTAATGGGTGCACGCTTATTAGTAACTGGAATAAGCTATTTTATAATTGTGTTAAAGCCAGGCACCACAGGCAAAAATTGTGATTTAGCTTCCATCGGTCAATTTTCAGATTTTGGGATATTTTGCAACTATTACTGTCATAAAATGTAAAAATAAATCAGAAATAATGTATATAAATACTTCATTTGTATCATCCGTCAACTACACCCAGCATACATTTTGTTCTTGTTAGCATGTTTCATGTAGATATTCAACCACTATTTTTTTTAACTCTCCATGTTGAATCATATATCATTCAAAAGCTTATTTTCCGGAGCATATTGTTAGCTAGTCCATGCATGGCGATATGCTTTGCAGATGTAGTGCTTCGTGCTGAAGATTATTAATTTCCTGACATCCGATTGGTTACTTGCATTTAAAGGCCCTTTCCGGCAACCTGATTGGTTAAAATGGCACTTCCTTGTTTGAAAATATCTCCCGCGAAGAATCTACGTAAAGAGAGACAAAATGAACAAATCTCAAAGAATATACCAACAGATTGTGAATAAAAATAGGATATCTCAGAGAAAAGCATTGAATGAAAGAAAAAATGAGCCTGATCAGCCGATCGAGGCAGTGGCAGTACAGGTAGATGAGGAAAAGGAGGTAGCCGGCAGCAGCGCTACAAGACGCAAATTAGTTGAGACGAAGATGACACCTAGCAGCCATCAGCCTGCAGCCAGCCAGCCAACAGTGACTTTTATTCCACATGTCACAAATAAACCAACTTGTACATTATTTAATTTGCCCTAAGTGTCTACACACTGGACTGAAAATCACTATAGACCCCACCAACCAGGGACTCTGTAATTCTGTCATGATAGAATGTGCACACTGTGAAGGTGAACGTGATGCATTTACTTCCTCCAGGCTGCAGGAGTGCTCCAAGAGATGGAGATGTGACATTTTACATAAATGTGAGGATGGTTCTTCTAGCCCACGAACTTGGACTTTTTCTGAATTTTCGCCTGTCTGACGTGCCCAAAGTTAAATGCCTGCCACTCAGGGCCAGAAACTAGGATATGCACATAATTAGTACTATTGGATAGGAAACACTATGACGTTTCTAAAACCGTTAAGATATAGTCTGTGGGTATAACAGAACAGATATAGCAGGCAAAAACCCGAGACATTTCTGTCCAGAAATCATTTTTCTTTTGCCCTTCTCTCACTTTGAATGCCTGGTTATATAAGTCAATGGGAGATAGGACACAGGTTGCAGTACCTATGGCTTCCACTGGATGTCAACAGTCTCTGGACAGTGTCTGGAGGAAAAAGCCCTGAGGAGATCCAAAATAAGCAAAGTCCTAGGGATTCCGTCCTTGCGTCTCAGCTCATATCAGAGACATGAAAGGAGAGTGACAAGTAAATAAAAGGGGAGAGTAGCCCAATATTGTCAGGTGACTTGCTGTGTATAGATTCCTTGCTCCAGCAAATGTATTCAAAGTGAATAAACAGAGTGATAGGAACATAACTATACAATGAGACTGTCACATAGGCCTACAGTGTCATATAGCCAACTGTAGCCTACTGTGATTGCTGAGAAATTAGCTTTACGTAAAGTAAACACATGCTGATATGCTAATATTTGCATAGGGTAACATGCTGATATTTAGTGATGCAGTTCAAGTCAAATCAAATCAAAGTTTATTTGTCACGTGCGCCGAATACAACAGGTGTAGACCTCACAGTGAAATGCTTACTTACAGGCTCTAACCAATAGTGCAAAAAAGATATTAGGTGAACAATAGGCACAATGCAAAAAGTCCAGATAGCCATTTGATTACCTGTTCAGGAGTCTTATGGCTTGGGGGTAAAAACTGTTGAGAAGCCTTTTTGTCCTAGACTTGGCACTCCGGTACCGCTTGCCATGTGGTAGTAGAGAGAACAGTCTATGACTGGGGTGGCTGGGGTCTTTGACAATTTTTAGGGCCTTCCTCTGACACCGCCTGGTGTAGAGGTCCAGGATGGCAGGCAGCTTAGCCCCAGTGATGTACTGGGCCGTACGCACTACCCTCTGTAGTGCCTTGCGGTCAGAGGCGGAGCAATTGCCAGGCAGTGATGCAACCAGTCAGCGTGCTCTCGAAGGTTGCAGCTGTAGAACCTTTTGAGGATCTCAGGACCCATGCCAAATCTTTTTAGTATTCTGAGGTGGAATAGGCTTTGTCGTGCCCTCTTCACGACTGTCTTGGTGTGTTTGGACCATTCTAGCTTGTTGTTGATGTGGACACCAAGGAACTTGAAGCTCTCAACCTGCTCCACTACAGCCCNCACCCCTGGGGAGCTCCAGTGTTGAGGATCAGCATGGCAGATGTGTTGCTACCTACCCTCACCACCTGGGGGCGGCCCGTCAGGAAGTCCAGGATCCAGTTGCAGAGGGAGGTGTTTAGTCCCAGGATCCTTAGCTTAGTGATGAGCTTTGAGGGTACTATGGTGTTGAACGCTGAGCTGTAGTCAATGAATAGCATTCTCACATAAGTGTTCCTTTTGTCCAGGTGGGAAAGGGCAGTGTGGAGTGCAATAGAGATTGCGTCGTCTGTTGATCTGTTTGGGCGGTATGCAAGTTGGAGGGGGTCTAGGGTTTCTGGGATAATGTTGTTGATGTGAGCCATTACCAACCTTTCAAAGCACTTCATGGCTACGGACGTGAGTGCTACGGGTCTGTAGTCGTTTCGGCAGGTTGCCTTTGTGTTCTTGGGCACAGGGACTATGGTGGTCTGCTTGAAGCATGTTGGTATTACAGACTCAATCAGGGATATGTTGAAAATGTCAGTGAAGACACCTGTCAGTTGGTCAGCACATGCCCGGAGCACTCGTCCTGGTAATCCGTCTGGCCCCGCAGCCTTGTGTATGTTGACTTGTTTAACTTCTTGCCGCACGGATCCCGTGAGCGGGATAATTTTCGATAAAAACTAAGCGCGCCAAATTCAAAATAAGAATCCGTAATATTTTACATTCATGGAAATACAAGTGTTGCACATCGTTACAAAGCTTAGAGTCTTGGTAATCTAAATCTGTTGTCAGATTTCAAAAAGGCTTTACGGCAAAAGCAAAACATTTGATTATCTGAGGTCAGCACCTTCACAAAAATAGCTTTTTCAACCAGCACTGGCGACACAAAATCACAAATTAAAGGTATAAAAACTCACTTACTTTTTAAGATCTTCTGATGTTTTCAACCAGGAGGGTCCCAGCTACAAAACCGCTGTTCGTTTTGTTCGATAAAGTACTTATTTATATTTGAAAACCGCTGTTTAGACGGCGCCATTGAATTCAGAAATCCACAGGAAACACCTCCGTCAAAAAGTCCAAATTGCTCCCGGTAAACTTTGTCTATGTTTGTCAAACAAAGACTCTATATAATCCTTAGGTTGTCTAAAATGTTATAAAACGATAAAACTTCACGCGGGAAACAACTATGTTCAATAGACAAGGCAAATTCCCGCGTGAAAATTCAGTCTTTTCTATCCAAAGCTACTAATTATATGCATATCTAGCTTCTGGGCCTGAGTGACAGCCCGTTTACTTTGGGCACGTCAGACAGGCGGAAACTAGGAATTCTGCCCCCTAGCTGTAAGAGGTTAAAGGTCTTACTCACAACGGCTATGGAGAGCGTGATCACACAGTCGTCTGGAACAGCTGATGCTCTCATGCATGCCTCAGTGTTGCTTGCCTCGAAGCGAGCATAGAAGTTCTCGGCTGTGCTTCGCTTTGTAGTCTGTAATAGTTTGCAAGCCCTGCCACATAAGACGAGCGTCAGAGCCGGTGTAGTATGATTCAATCTTAGCCCTGTATTGACGCTTTGCCTGTTTGATGGTTCGTCGCAGGGCATAGCAGGATTTCTTGTAAGCTTCTGGGTTAGAGTCCCGCACCTTGAAAGCGGCAGCTCTACCCTTTAGCTCAGTGCGAATGTTGCCTGTAATCCATGGCTTCTGGTTGGGGTATGTACGTACAGTCACTGTGGGGACGACGTCCTCTATGCACTTATTGACAAAGCCAGTGACTGATGTGGTGTACTCCTCAATGCCATCGGAGGAATCCCGGAACATGTTCCAGTCTGTGATAGCAAAACAGTCCTGTAGTTTAGCGTCTGCTTCATCCGACCACTTTTTTATAGACCGAGTCACTGGTGCTTCCTGCTTGAATTTTTGCTTGTAAGCAGGAATCAGGAGGATAGAATTATGGTCAGATTTACCAAATGGAGGGCGAGAGAGAGCTTTGTACGCGTCTCTGTGTGTAGAGTACAGGTGATCTAGAATTTTTTTCCTCTGGTTGCACATTTAACATGTTGATGGAGATTTGGTAGAACTAATTTAAGTTTCCCTGCATTAAAGTCTCCGGCCACTAGGAGCGCCGCCTCTGGGTGAGTGGTTTCCTGTTTGCTTATTTCCTTATACAGCTGACTGAGTGCGGTCTTAGTGCCAGCATCTGTCTGTGGTGGTAAATAAACAGCCACGAAAAGTATAGCTGAAAACTCTCTAGGCAAGTAGTGTGGCCTGCAATTTATCACAATATACTCTACTTCAGGCGAACAAAATCTAGAGACTTCCTTCGATTTCGTGCACCAGCTGTTGTTGACAAATATGCACAGACCGCCCCCCCTCGTCTTACCGGAGTGTGCTGTTCTATCTTACAGTTTTTGATGTCCCGTTGGTAGGATATTCGTGATCGTACCTCGTCTAATTTATTGTCCAATGATTGCACGTTGGTGAGTAGTATTGACGGTAACGGCAGCTTTCCCAATCGCCTCCTCCGGGTCCTGACCAGGCATCCGGCTCTTTTGCCCCTGTACCTGCGTCTCTTCCTCTTGCGAAGAACTGGGATGTCGGCCCTGCTGGGTGTTTGGAGAATGTTCTGTGCGTCCTGCTTGTTGTTGAAAAAATCTTTGTCCAATCCGAGGTGTGTGATCGCTGTCCTGATATCCAGAAGCTCTTTTCTGCCGTAAGATACGGTTGCAGAAACATTATGTACAAAATAAGTTACAAATAACGTGAAAAAAAAAACATATATAGTAGCACAATTGGTTAGGCGCCCGTAAAACGGCTGCAATTTTTTCCCTGCGACACAGACATCATAATAAGTACTTTCCCCCCACTTTAGAGATTCAGAGAGGGCTACAGTCAATGGAGAGCGCTGCAAAGCTAATTAGAAGAACATATGCAGAAATAGACCCAGGCATAGCAGATTTGCTGAAGGGGGATGAGGATGCCATCATAGACGTTCATGTATCCTTTGATGGCACTTGGCACAAGAGAGGATTCACATCCAACTACGGGATAGGTGTGTGAATAGACATTGTAACAGTTCTAGTGATAGACTGAGGTGTTGTCTTCATACTGCCATGCATGTGTGATGAAACGGAAAAGTGGAATTAGTAAGGAGGAGTTCAGGGAATGGAAGGATTCACATGCAGATGACTGTGCTCAAAACTTCTCAGGTTCGAGCAACGCAAAGGAGCAGGAATCAGCCAAATGCAGCAGCCAGTATGGCAGTAGCCACCTTCAATGAGGGAGCCACTGCTATATCAAATGTGATGGACAAATTGTGGCTTGACAGCACTTTGGTGACACTGGAAGCAATCAGAGAGGAGGATGTGAGGCGTGTTGTGAGAGCTGATGCTGCTTCAACGGAGTGTGCCAAGCGTAGGAGCAGGTCCCATGACAAAGACAAGAAAGTAAAGCGGCTTCAGCAACAACTCAAAGAGTGCCTTACATATGGGGCAGGCATAGCTGATTAATGTTCTGCACATTTCAGCCATACAAAATCCTTGTATGTGACAAATTGAGCAAAGTGATATGAGAATTTGCCCAAAACTGCATATTTTCCCAAAAGACCAGTATTCAAAGCATATGCTCTATTGCTTGAAACAAATGTATTAAACGTGCTAATGTATTTGTAAAAGGTATATTTGATGTTTATTTGTCAGTTTAGAAGTGATATATGAATAAGAGTTTAATTAATGTGACATAAATTGTCAAATTTATGGAAAGTAAATTTTAATTACATTAGCCTATCTTTATCGGCCATTTTCTCAAAATGACATGTTCCCTGTGCACCAAATGTTCCCTGTGTCTTCCAAGGACGTACATTCACATTATTCCACACATAGGTTCTTAGGTCTTATAGTCAGACTTTTAGTGAGGCTTTTTTATATCTTGTGTCATTTTGATTTTAAGTGTCATTTTATCTGTAAATATATGCAAAATATGCATCCGTCATCCATGTGAAGTGTTTTTTTTAATAATTCCATGAAAATACAATATTTTGATAAAGTGATCTGTAAAGGTCTTACCATTGAGTGTCTTATCACAATAAACCCCCCCCCAAAAAAAAAATATTATTTGAAGCAATGTGTTGAAAAACGGATTCTCGTAATATGCAAATTAGTGCATATTAAAGTAGGTCTTGTATCATTTGCATATTTTAATATTAAAATATATATAAAACTTGTAATACAATAATATGTTGTATTTATGTATACTTTCAACTGGTAAAGTTTCAGTCTGATGAGACTAAAGAAAAATAAATCCCTATTAGCCTGTGGTGCCTGGCCTTAAGTGCAGTGTCTGATTGCTCCCGCTACCGCGCCAGGCTGCCCATCATTACGCACACCTGTCACCATCATTGCGCGCATCAGTGCTCATTGGACTCGTTCACTTTTTGATTGCCTTGCCTTGTCTGTTCTTCTGTTTCATCCCCGTGTCAGCATTAATGTTGTGATGTTTTTCATGTCCAGACGTTGTCCTGTCCTGTTTCATGTCTGTTTATTAATTAAATGTTCACTCCTTGTACTTGCTTCTCATCTCCAAGCGTCTGTCCTTACAGACATCTTATACATTCTATTAGGCCCAGCCTTTGGAACTTTGGTTTTCCTAGAAATGACTACTATATTGTGATCACTACATCCAATTTATTTGTATACTGCTTTAAATTGTCATGATGTGATCAATACATGTTGAAGATTTCATTCCTGTGCTATTTGTAACTACACTGGTTAGTTGACTGATAACCTGAACCAGGTTGGAGGCACTGGTTACAGTTAGAAAATCTTTCTTGAGTGGGAAGCTTGATGAAAGCCAGTCAGTATTGAAATCACTTTGAAAATATCCCTCTCTGTTGATATGCTTTACTGGGAAGCTCAACAATGTTATTTATGTTTGAGCTGATAGTGCAGGGTGAGTTGCACACAGTGGACTTCCTACTAGGGCACCACCTCAGTGCTAACAGTTTATTACTGCATACAATAGCTGTAGGATCAAAAGAGGCATTCAGGGCAGTTAGATGGACTTACATTAAGTTACTTACATTGTGTCTGCCAACACCCCTGGGACAATGTACATTTGCAGCAGCACTGCGACAACTCAGCGACACAGTGGTAGGGATTATCTGACTGGGCTTGGGTCATCGATAAGTCATTGTCTCAATGCAGCCTCGAAATGCATGGACATAGTCCAGGAGCCAAGATGATTTGGATGGACTCTGTCATTCCTGTAGAGCATCTTCTGTTTCCAGAAAGTGTCAAAGTTATCTATAAAAGTGATTCGACAGCGTCAGCTCCAGGCATCTGTCGTAGAACAGTTGGAAGCAGATTTGTAATGTCCTGTACTCGTGTTCCATAGAACTGTCGGTGACAACAGCTGGTCCAATGGCTGAGGAGGTCCAGCCATTCTTTCGCCTCAAGTGGTTTCGCAAACCCCACGAGAACCGGAGGGCGGTTGGGACCAATGGACCCGAGCCAGCTGTAGTATCCATCGTGGAGGATG
Source organism: Hucho hucho (assembly GCA_003317085.1). Classification (NCBI taxonomy): domain Eukaryota; kingdom Metazoa; phylum Chordata; class Actinopteri; order Salmoniformes; family Salmonidae; genus Hucho; species Hucho hucho. Next base: position 317,794 of record QNTS01001342.1, read on the forward strand.
AGTTGGTCGGAGTCTCGGACAGCCTCGCGGTCTAATGAGGGTGGGAGCTCTGAGGATCTGAACCCGAGGTAGAACCCACTGGAATGGGAGACGAAACAGAGGATGAAGGCGCAGCTACCTCCAGATCCGAATCGGAAACCCCCAGGGAACAAAGCGCCAGAACCTCTGGAACCAGCGAGGCGAAGCTGCCCCCGTTGCCAGATTACGCTGTTTTCAACTTCCACGGCAAGTGACATATCTCCATGGCTGGCTGGTAGGGTCGAGAACAGGAACATCCACCAAGTCATCCAGGAGCATTCTACTAGCTACAGTTTACCGGGAAGGGGTGGACCCCTTCGGGGAGGGATCCCTGCAGAGTACCGGCCAGTCGGCTGTGGAGAGCTGGCACGGTGGCAACACTTCCACCAGGCCAGAGTGGTGTTCGGCTACTGGGGTGGAAGAGAAAGAAAAAGTAGGCTGGATTCCCCAGTAGCTTGTGTAGGTTCACTACTTGTTTGCTGAGAGTAGCCACTTCGCCCCTGTAGTCCTCTGTAAGAAAACAGTTGCTACATTGAAAGTCTGAGTGGTCTACATTGTCCCGGAATAAAGCAAAATAAACACAGCTCCTTCAGTGTTGAAAACATTTGTTAGCATCCTTCATTTGAGGCTCCATGTTAGTTAAGCCATCCGGGCCTCCGTGTCTCTCCTTTTGACAGGGAACTCCTAAGTCGTCCGAGAGAGAACCACACGGCTATTTAAAACGTCAGGCCAAGGTAATTCTACACTAATCACATAATGAGGAAGGTCCTAAAAATTGTCAAAGACCCCAGCCACCCCAGTCATAGACTGTTCTCTCTACTACCGCATGGCAAGCGGTAGCGGAGTGCCAAGTCTAGGACAAAAAGGCTTCTCAACAGTTTTTTACCCCCAAGCCATAAGACTCCTGAACAGGGAATCAAATGGCTACCCGGACATTTTGCATTGTGCCACCCCCCCCCCAACCCCTCTTTTTTACGCTGCTGCTACTCTCTATTTATCATATATGCATAGTCACTTTAACTATACATTCATGTACACACTACATCAATTGGGCCGACCAACCAGTGCTCCCGCACATTGGCTAACCGGGCTATCTATCTGCATTGTGTCCCGCCACCCACCACCCGACAACCCCACTTTTTACACTACTGCTACTCTCTGTTCATCATATATGCATAGTCACTTTAACCATAACTACATGTACATATACTACCTCAATCAGCCTGACTAAACGGTGTCTGTATGTAGCCTCGCTACTTTTATAGCCTTGCTACTTGTATAGCCTCGCTACTGTATATAGCCTCGCTACTGTATATAGCCTGTCTTTTTTTACTGTTGTTTTTATTTCTTTACTTACCTATTGTTCACCTAATACCTTTTTTTTGCACTATTGGTTAGAGCCTGTAAGTAAGCATTTCACTGTAAGGTCTACTCCTGTTGTATTCGCGCACGTGACAAATAAACTTTGATTTGATAATTTTTTTTATTCACAATGTGAAAAAGGAATGGCGGTGTTGAGTATCATAATTCAGGCTAGTAAATCCTGTTTCGTCAACACTGGGTAGTGAGTGGTCTCCATACACATTTAGACCCAACATTAAGCCAATACCTGTTGTAAAACCCTATTAAGATTGCTAGTATTCATTGGTAATGAGAAATCAAATGCAACACTGGACCCAAGTAGAGAGCGGATCCAGAGCCATCCGACCTATTGTTATTTTACTGCTGCTCTTGAATTATTTGTTACTTTTATTTTTGTAAAAAAAATATATATTTTTTATTTAAACTGCATTGTTGGTTAAGGACTTGTAAGTAAGCAATTCACTGTAAGGTCTACACCTGTTGTATTCGGCGCATGTGACAAATAAAACTAGGCGCTTTGACCAGTGAGAGATGAGCTTGGCTAATAGATGGTACCCAATAGCCAATAGCAGAGTAGTGATAATCCAAAGAGAGTTGAAGGCAGCAACAATTCATCAAAAGGTGAGCTGCTCACAATTGATAAAGCCATTGTGACGTCTCCACCTGATAGGGTTGCTACTTAAGATCCAATATTAAAATGGACCTTAAGTTCCTCGCTGGGGTTTACATAGTTAACGGGTTAATTATATTGATTGGCTGAAGCAGAGCGTGGCTTATCATCTATGGGGAGAAATTTGTTCTGGTGCAGGGAAGAGAGCTAGGTTGCAGTCGGTTCCCCCTCTGTGAATTGATGGCAGTAGCAGCAGGCCTGCTTGTGTAATGGGTCTGTGTATGTAGCGAGGTTTTCTGATTAGCAAAAGCTGCAGCTGCAGGCTCCGGTTGCTGTACTGAGATGTGAAGGTAACACTTTCTATGAGCCACCTGCTTTGTAAAGCATTATACATGTGTTTAAGCATTTGTACAGTCTATTTTAGGGAGTCAAGCTATTATGTATGCTTATCGCTTGATAATGCATATTACCACGTGTGTAATGATTTACAGTGAGGGAAAAAAGTATTTGATCCCCTGCTGATTTTGTGCGTTTGCCCACTGACAAAGAAATGATCAGTCTATAATTTTAATGGCAGGTTTATTTGAACAGTGAGAGACAGAATAACAACAAAAAAATTCAGAAAAACGCATGTGAAAAATGTTATAAAATTATTTGCATTTTAATGAGGGAAATAAGTATTTGACCCCCTCTCAATCAGAAAGATTTCTGTCTCCCAGGTGTCTTTTATACAGGTAACGAACTGAGATTAGGAGCACACTCTTAAAGGGAGTGCTCCTAATCTCAGCTTGTTACCTGTATAAAAGACACCTGTCCACAGAAGCAGTCAGTCAATCAGATTCCAAACTCTCCACCATGGCCAAGACCAAAGAGCTCTCCAAGGATGTCAGGGACAAGATTGTAGACCTACACAAGGCTGGAATGGGCTACAAGACCATCGCCAAGCAGCTTGGTGAGAAGGTGACAACAGTTGGTGCAATTATTCGCAAATGGAAGAAACACAAAATAACTGTCAATCTCCCTCGGCCCGGGGCTCCATGCAAGATCTCACCTCGTGGAGTTGCAATGATCATGAGAACGGTGAGGAATCAGCCCAGAACTACACGGGAGGATCTTGTCAATGATCTCAAGGCAGCTGGGACCATAGTCACCAAGAAAACAATTGGTAACACACTACACCGTGAAGGACTGAAATCCTGCAGCGCCCGCAAGGTCCCCCTGCTCAAGAAAGCACATATACATGCCCATCTGAAGTTTGCCAATGAACATCTGAATGATTCAGAGGACAACTGGGTGAAAGTGTTGTGGTCAGATGAGACCAAAATGGAGCTCTTTGGCATCAACTCAACTCGCCGTGTTTGGAGGAGAAGGAATGCTGCCTATGACCCAAAGAACACCATCCCCACCGTCAAACATGGAGGTGGAAACATTATGCTTTGGGGGTGTTTTTCTGCTAAGGGGACAGGACAACTTCACCGCATCAAAGGGACGATGGACGGGGCCATGTACCGTCAAATCTTGGGTGAGAA
>QNTS01001342.1:321765-361786 GCA_003317085.1 Hucho hucho
TACAGTGAGGGAAAAAAGTATTTGATCCCCTGCTGATTTTGTACGTTTGCCCACTGACAAAGAAATGATCAGTCTATAATTTTAATGGTAGGTTTATTTGAACAGTGAGAGACAGAATAACAACAAAAAAATCCAGAAAAACGCATGTGAAAAATGTTATAAATTGATTTGCATTTTAATGAGGGAAATAAGTATTTGACCCCCTCTCAATCAGAAAGATTTCTGGCTCCCAGGTGTCTTTTATACAGGTAACGAGCTGAGATTAGGAGCACACTCTTAAAGGGAGTGCTCCTAATCTCAGCTTGTTACCTGTATAAGAGACACCTGTCCACAGAAGCAATCAATCAGATTCCAAACTCTCCACCATGGCCAAGACCAAAGAGCTCTCCAAGGATGTCAGGGACAAGATTGTAGACCTACACAAGGCTGGAATGGGCTACAAGACCATCGCCAAGCAGCTTGGTGAGAAGGTGACAACAGTTGGTGCGATTATTCGCAAATGGAAGAAACACAAAAGAACTGTCAATCTCCCTCGGCCTGGGGCTCCATGCAAGATCTCACCTCGTGGAGTTGCAATGATCATGAGAACGGTGAGGAATCAGCCCAGAACTACACGGGAGGATCTTGTCAATGATCTCAAGGCAGCTGGGACCATAGTCACCAAGAAAACAATTGGTAACACACTACACCGTGAAGGACTGAAATCCTGCAGCGCCCGCAAGGTCCCCCTGCTCAAGAAAGCACATATACATGCCCATCTGAAGTTTGCCAATGAACATCTGAATGATTCAGAGGACAACTGGGTGAAAGTGTTGTGGTCAGATGAGACCAAAATGGAGCTCTTTGGCATCAACTCAACTCGCCGTGTTTGGAGGAGAAGGAATGCTGCCTATGACCCAAAGAACACCATCCCCACCGTCAAACATGGAGGTGGAAACATTATGCTTTGGGGGTGTTTTTCTGCTAAGGGGACAGGACAACTTCACCGCATCAAAGCGACGATGGACGGGGCCATGTACCGTCAAATCTTGGGTGAGAATCTCCTTCCTTCAGCCAGAACATTGAAAATGGGTCGTGGATTGGTATTCCAGCATGACAATGACCCAAAACACACGGCCAAGGCAACAAAGGAGTGGCTCAAGAAGAAGCACATTAAGGTCCTGGAGTGGCCTAGCCAGTCTCCAGACCTTAATCCCATAGAAAATCTGTGGAGGGAGCTGAAGGTTCGAGTTGCTAAACGTCAGCCTCGAAACCTTAATGACTTGGAGAAGATCTGCAAAGAGGAGTGGGACAAAATCCCTCCTGAGATGTGTGCAAACCTGGTGGCCAACTACAAGAAACGTCTGACCTCTGTGATTGCCAACAAGGGTTTTTGCCACCAAGTACTAAGTCATGTTTTGCAGAGGGGTCAAATACTTATTTCCCTCATTAAAATGTAAATCAATTTATAACATTTTTCACATGCGTTTTTCTGGATTTCTTTGTTGTTATTCTGTCTCTCACTGTTCAAATAAACCTACCATTAAAATTATAGACTGATCATTTCTTTGTCAGTGGGCAAACGTACAAAATCAGCAGGGGATAAAATACTTTTTTCCCTCACTGTATGAAGGCATCTTAAGCCTTTACACATGTATATATATAAAAATGTTCTGCGAGCTGTAATAAACCCTTATAGCAAGTGTTACAATGCAAAACGGGGAAGTATTCGTAATGCATTATAAACCGCTACTTCATAAAGAGCAATGAACATGTTTCATGGTGGCCTTGTTATAACAACCTTCATGAGTGTGAAAACGCTTTACTAATGCTTTATTTAAGTGATAATGCCCGAGAAGCTGGTGTTTGGAGGATATATTGGTACGGGTTTTGAAACCGTGCCAATATATCCTCCAAACACCGGTTTCAAGGGCATTTTCACTTTTATACAACGGGTTAGCAACATATTTTAATTAAAAACTTTATTTAAATTTTTTCATACTATTTCATTCTTCCACAAGATATAGTCTCGACACAAATCTAGGGTTGCTACCCAAACTGGCTTGTCGTTCGTTCTATCGGTTCGGTTGCCAGAGACAAAACCCAGTCGTTCGTTCTAAATGTTCCATAGCCATACTGACTGGCAATGTTCTTATCCCTTTCTTGCTAGCTAGCCAACTGCGGCTAACTTACAGTCACGTCAAATAGTGCAGCCAGAATAACAACAGTAGCTGTATTTGCATTTGTTTAGGCTGTTTTCTAGTTGCATTTATTTGGATACATCCATAACAATGAGCTAATGATGCGCGATTTTGCCTGGCATAGAAAGTGTGCTCTCTACTCAGGACACTGTTGTTCAGAGGAGCTGGCCAACAACCCAGCTAACACAATGACTTCAAACTGAAGCTGTAAAGACTGCAAACTAGCTGCATCTTTTTTAAATGTACAGTTCTTTGTATATGCATAAAAATGATGCCAGCTGATACATGATTTCGACTGGCTGAGAAACACTGCCTGCCTGCCTGTCTTGTCTCGACTCCTGGCCCCTACATGTTCATTACCATTGGACAGCTGGAGATTAAATTAGACTATTGAAACAATGTTGAAAATGTCGGAGAGACAGACAGCAAGATCTATACAAATCTCCGCTGTTGAAAACTAAATATTAGTCTAAAAGAAATGTGGGATAACGTCTAGATGCTTTTTATAATGGAGATCAAGTTTATAACTTGCCTGCCTGGGCTGATGAGACAGTGGATTGCACAGTCAGATGGAACAGAGTAAATAGGCATTTTAACATCATAGATTTAGCCGGTGGTAACTTGTTGAATAGAGACCAGCTGGAATGCGGTTTTAACCAATAAGCATTCAGAATTAGAACCACCCGTTATATAAAACTTGATATGAGAATGTATAAGCCATTATGATGTCTTATAATAGGCTTATAACGCCTATCTATGCATTAACATTTCAACAGACTCAAATTGGCTGGTATTTAGTGAGGATCATAATGATATGACTATAGGACATAGGCTGCATGCTCATAAAAAGTTGTGCAAAGCATGACAATCTGTTATGTAACCTTTATTTAACTAGGCAAGTCAGTTAAGAACAAATTCTTATTTACAATGACGGCCTAACCCAGCCAAACCCGGACGACGCTGTCATGACGTGGCCCTTTCTGGGTATTGTGGCATTCCTCTCTCTCTCTCCTACACCCAAGTTCTGTTATCTCAGGTTGTAAATTACTGGAGGAGACTCTCTCCTCCTGGCCATGCAGTATATATAGAGAGAGTTTCACAGTAGAACGAAGGAACTTCTTCTACATCACAGAACTTGAGAACTTAACAATGTCCATGTGTAAACGGTCGGTGGAGAAGCCAGCTACAACCTTGTCCATTTTGTTTCATGTTTGTGACCTCATGAAAGACAATACAGACACATTACCATAACTCTGTTTATACAGGTGCCTCCGTTAGGAGGTTTGTGTCTAATTATTGTATAAAATGAATGAGTAAAGATGAAACTATTTGTGAAATGATGTAATGCTATTTGTGAAATGATGTAATGTAATGTTCAACCGTTAATGTGAGAGAATTGTATTCCCTTTAATGTTTAACTAAGTCATTGGCCCGCCCCCATGAGCACAGACATGATCTGTCTCATGGGACAGCCCTTTTCTACTGTTACGAATAAAAACCCCACGTGAAGAAATCCTCTTCAGACCATGCATACCTCGGTCAGCTGAGGGGGCAAAGGTTGAGTAGAGATCACAAAAACCTCAATATAAACTAAGGTTGTAATGGTTTGTTGAACTCCTAACCATACCACGTGGAGCATTGGCTACACGGCGGGAAATGGTTAAGCTCTGAGACTATCGATCCCAACAGAATAAGAGCAAATCTTAGATACTAATTACTAGTCTGCAGCTAGAAATTATGTTAACCTGGGATGCGAAGACCGACAACCGCCAAAACATCTATTCTATAAGAACATTTCTGAATGGTACTCTGAAGTATCCATTCTAACCAGGAAAGACTTCAGGGAAGCAGAGAGACCCTTGGATGAACTTTCCAACAGAAGGACTGACGATTCCAACAGAGATCACGACGACACACTGGGCGTAAATATATATTGATTGCAATTATTCCTGAATGAGTGAGCGTTCATGTGCAAAGGATTAGAATTTCAATTAATATAATTATCAACTGTGTAGTGACTCCTTTTTGTCTTTCCCGCCCTTCTCAGTCCACACCCACTTCCCTTTGTCTGCCAAGCCGTCATATCGGCTTAGCCCACTAGGGAACCGCTATCATTTCCTTGTAACTATAACTGTTGTTTGTTTATGCATTTCTGTGATTATTTAGTTAGTTAGTAAATAAATGACTAAGACAATTGATGTATGGATGAGTCATAGTAAAGGCTGGGTTCGTACAGATAACCAACAATTTATGACGTTTGGAATGAGACTGACGTGAGGTAAAGAATAATTCATTAATTAGAAGACTAATTGATCAGATATTAACATTTTTGAAGAGTTACATTAGGAAAATTATAACTTTGTAATCTGAAGATTTTCCTTGGTGCCTCACTAGGCTACCCTGGGGTGGCAGGGTAGCTTAGTGGTTAGAGCGTTGGACTAGTAACCGAAAGGTTGCAAGTTCAAATCCCTGAGCTGACAAGGTACAAATCTGTCGTTCTGCCCCTGAACAGACAGTTAACCCACTGTTCCTAGGCTGTCATTGAAAATAAGAATTTGTTCTTAACTGACTTGCCTAGTAAAATAAATAAATGTCCTAGTTAATTACATTTACATGATTAGTTTAATCACGTAATAATAATTACAGAGAATGTATTTGTTAAAATAACAGTCTTCAATTTAATGATGCCAAAGACACCACAACGCTGGGCCAATTGTTCCCCGCCCTATGGGACTCCCAATCATGGCCGGATGTGATACAGCCTGGAATAACTACACCACAATGCATTATATTGTACCTGTTTGTGTTACCAGACACCAAGATAATGAATTCACAAATTATCTATGCATCACTTTTGAGCTCAATTTCTAAAATAAAATTAACATTTTAGTGTGTAACAGAGGACGCAGTCGGCATGTCTATTTGTTCAATCTGCACAAGCCCTTCAAATCACTACTCAGCCATCTTGAAAATAACATATTTTCACACAGTACTGTGTATTTTTAACCATATAGCATTTGGTCACCCTTATGCTGACAAGGTCCCATCGCTATCAGAATAACAATGTTGTGAATATGACAAACACGACGCACTCATGTTGTGACAGACACATTTTCATCACAACACAAGTGACGCGTAGCATGACCTCATTATGTTTACCGTTTCATAGTACAATCGACATCATGCCAAATCAAGACAGGCTGTATCAACCATTAGCAACAATCAATGTCAATTCTGACAATGAATTCTGTAAATGAAAAATAACTAAAAACACACTATCCACCTATCCAAACTTTGTTTTTATCTTTGTCTATCCCTAAAGAGCGCCTTCACAGCAAACTAGAGACAGACACACATTCATTTATGCATATCTGCCTGTGACATTCATTCGGTAAAAAGCCTTGAGCAGCTCAGTGAACACCTTGATGAAATGGGAGCTTGTATTGTGCATCATAATACACCTCTGAGCAGAATTGCTTTGATTGATATGTCTGGTAGGAATGCTACACACCAGAAGGAAAGCATATTTTAAAAACACAACCATTAGTCTTCTACAACGCTTTTGTCTGTCAGACATAATGCTAGCAAATGTCCCCCAAAGAGTGCCAATAGGGAGAAACAGGATGAACCTGATTAATCTCAGAAGGACAAATGTATTTAACGAAATATGAAATACCATGGAATAACCATGTCACAGAAACTGAACATTTACCAAATAATACATCCTGTGCCCTCACCTTGACTTGTAGGACATTTATAGGAAAGGAGACAGTCTTACGTCAACGCAGCTAATTTCAAAAGAGCCCATACGAAGAAAGAAAATACATTTCAAATATATTTTTTTATACACTTTTTTTAGAATACATGTGAAATATTTAAAATTGGCCAAATAATGTATTAGCTTTTTTAAAAATAAATGTTAAATACATTCCAACATACTGTATATTATGTATATATAAATATATGTGAAATGTACACTGCTCTTTCCATGACAGACTGACCAGGTGAATCCAAGTGAAAGCTATGATCCCTTATTGATGTCACTTGTTAAATCCACTTCAATCAGTGTAGATGAAGGGAAGGAGACAGGTTAAAGAAGGATTTTTAAGCCTTGAGACAATTGAGATATGGGATTGTGTATGTGTGCTATACAGAGTGTGAATGGGCAAGACAAATGATTTAACGCATGTGCTTTGCTGAAAAAAAAATATGTCCATTGTGGTATGGGTCAGATTGACCCGCACAGTTTAAACACACTCAAGACAGTCAAAGAATCAAGCAAAAACAGCCAAAACGTAATTCCGTCGTCAGACCTTTCAGAAAGAAGAAATACAAGAACATTTGATTTTTAAAAGCTCAATATTTAAGAACTATTTATTGAACATGTTTCCTTCTCACAAACAAGCATTTTCTGTTTCCCCATGTAGGCATTTTTCTAGTATTTCCCAGTAACAGTAACACTTAGGTGTGATTTGACCATATTGGTCAAAATGATCCCTTCAGTCTTTCTCTCCACATGTTGAACACAATGGATGTGTGTGCTTTCTGCAGATGTACTTATTGCATTCTACACAAGTGGTGCTGGTTTTACTGTCTTGTCGAGGGGGACAGAGCAAATCGTGTAGGCCCTGGAACAATTTTGATTACATTGAAAGCTGACAGTCCTCCTTGACTTTGTTGTGGTGACGGTGACCATTCTATATTACCATCTTTAGACTTCCATATCCTCTCTTCTCTAGATGATGGTTGTTGCATGCTCTCTCTTTCATCTGATGGAGGTGATGGTATAGCAGACTCCTCTGAATCTTCTTCACCAAATAGAAATTCACAATCTGGATCATCAACAGCATTGTCCTTTATCTCTGAAATGTGCTCTGTCTCTGAAACCTCTTCTTATATTTCACTGTCACAGTCCAGAAGCTTAATTGACTGAACATCTTTTGGAGCTCATTTTTGAGTGTCTGTGTCAGAGATCTGCTGCTCTCGCACTGAGAAAGAGAAGCTTGGGAAAGCTCCTTTTCACCCAAACATAATTATAAAAATGTAACCAGAACCAGTCAAAACAATATACATCAAATACACTTGTTTAATTTGGACTTGTGCAAATATCTATAGACATGAAAGCCTCTGGGTCAAAATGACCCACAGCATCATGTTTGTGTACAACATCTACACATACAGTACATTCCACAACACATCAGTGTGTCCACATTTTGAAATTAGGTTCATGACCCTAAATGAGGAAAAGTCATTTAATTTCATGGAGAAAAAGCGAGGTTAACTATTGTATTAAACAACCCAAAAGTGGAAATGGGTCAGATTGACCCACAACATAATAGGAGGGTTAAGTGCCTTCAAATGGGGTACGGTATTAGATGCCAGGCGCACCGGTTTGTGTCAAGAACTGCAATGCTGCTGGGTTTTTCACTCTCAACAGTTTGCCGTGTGTATCAAGAATGGCCCACCACCCAAAGGAGATCGAGTCAACTTAACACAACTGTTGGAAGCATTGGAGTCAAAATGGGGGGGCACAAACTCAATATTCGGAAGGTGTTCCTAATGTTTTGGTATACTACATTTATATCATGTATGTTAAATGCATCGTGAAATGTATTTCATGTATTTGAAAATACATTCTGAAACACATGAAACAATGTATCTTAGAATATATATATATTTGATAAATGTATTTTAAAGTTTCTTGTGAAAAACATATGTTACATTTGATTATATTTGTAAGAAATATGTCTACATTGTAATGTATGACAGATACAGAAATGTGCCATATCATATTGCAATGAAATGGTGACTGTCTTAAAAATGTAGTTCTTCAGTATTAAATGCTCTTATGTTAGTCTCATTAAAACTGGCAGAATACATGCTCAGACTTCATTAAAAGTACAACATAACACATGAACTGCCATGACACTTTCTACCATGGGCAAACGTTATACACATCTCGGGCACTAGATTTTTTCATTACATTTATTTTACATTTTAGTCATTTGGCAGACACTCTTATCCAGAGCGACTTACAGTTAGTGCATTCATCTTAAGATAACTAGGTGAGACAGCCACATATCACAGTCATAGAAGTTATCAGCAAAGTCAGTGCTAGTAGGAATAGGCAAGTGCAAGGTTACATCTTTTTTGTGTGGGGGGGTAAGATAAATGTCTTATTCAAGATACTCTTTGAAGAGGTAGGGTTTCAGATGTTTTCAGAAGAGGGACAGGGATTATTATCTAATTAAGAGGAATTTACTATAATCTCTTTTATTTTGAGTTGAAGATTTATGAACATGTCTGACTTGTTTCAGGAAACTAGGCATATGTTGCATGTCACTACTTCACAGGAGAGGCATTTGAACGTAAACATTTATTTTTGGAGCAGAAATGCCTTCTGGAACATGTGAACTTTCATGTGCCTTAGTAACAAACTTGTATGCCATCTGTAAATATGAATACAATTGTTAAATTACGAGCCTAGTTGCTTTAGTCATAGAAAAAGAAAGGAACCTACCCGCTAGCCATGATTGGCTGAGATAACGGATGGGCTGGACATGCCAAGAGATGACTTCAGATTGGTCTGCCATGGAGCACGCTCCTGTCTATAACATGATCTGCTCAGTATGTGTAGGTAATCCTTTTTTAAGTGGCTTTTTTGAAAGATATCATGAAGAACTGCAAAAGTTTTGCTAATCCTCTCCACTTTCTGGAGGACTGAGTTTTGAAATCAGTGGAATGCCTGGTGGAAGCAGAGCATGATAGCTAAGGAGATGGAGAAAATTCTGGAATTTGATTGCAAATATGCGGAGGGAGTCGAAAATAGAACACACAGAAGGATGTTGTATAAAACACGTCTCCGCATCTTCAAACTAAGAGTAACCATGGCATATGTGACAGAGAGGGAAAGTTTTCATCCATCTATACAGGTAAAAGTCTAGCTAGCTACATTTTCAGGTATTATACATTTCAAATTTTGTCCGAAAGTCATTTTCATTGCAAGTTAAAGCGTACTGTTAGCTAGTGAGCTGGCTCGCTAGCTAACGTTACGTGTATGATCTGTGTAGTAATATTATTCGTATCTCAGAGCCATTTGCATTGGTTAGCTTTAGCTACCTGCAGATTCATGCAGGGCAGTAACATTATGAGTTGGTATTATGGCTCATTGTTTAGCTAGCTAGCTATCTAGCTACATGTCTAAACTAAGGACTCCACTATGCAAGTAACCATTTCACTGTACCATTTACACCTTCTGTATCCTGTGTATTATTTGATAAAGCGTGAGTTTACCAGAGACGGTAATGTAAAGAACAACAGGACCTTAAAGACTGTTGGAAAAGCATTCCTCAAAAAAGCTGGTTTCCAGAATGCCAAGAGTGTGCAAAGCTGTCATCAACGCAAAGTGTGGCTACTTTGAATCTCAAAAATAAAATATATTTTGATTTTTCATAGTTTTGATGTTTTCACTACTATTCTACAGTGTAGAAAATAGTAAAAATAAAGAAAAACCCTTGAATGAGTAGGTGTGCCCAAACTTTTGACTGGTACTGTATTTGAAGTACATCATACGTTAAATATATTGAAATTATATATATTTTTCCAATGGGAGAGAGCCACTGGAATTATATTTCGTGTTTTATGTTAATGATCGCTCATGACTTAGCCGATTTGCCATGATTAAAGAAAAACACTGAATGAGAATGAGTGTGTGTGGAAACGAGTGTGGAAAGTATATTAGCCATTACATAGAACCTATCAACATAAGAAATATAAACTCTTATACGAGATTGAATCTTATCTTCTATTTTGAAAAGAGAATAATTTTTGCAAGCTGCCAATACTATTAAAGGACTGATTGGATCATGACAATTCATGTAAGTGTTATTGTTATGCTGAAGAGGGAATTAGAGTATGTACGTCTTAGGACGTAAACATGCACTGGTGTATGGATTTGTATGTATATTCACATGCAAGTATATAAAGCATGTGAAAGAATGTGTGATTGTGCATGTAAATCTGTGTACGTGTGTACAGTAAGTATGCTATTCGTGCATTGGTGTCAGTGTGTGTGTGTGCACACGTGTCTGCGTATGTGTGTGTGAAACCTGCTGAGTCATACCTATAAATCACCCTGCTGCACTATTTAATGAGACCTGCCTCCATGTGGCTATAGCAGCACCCAGCCTACTCACTTCTCTCCTCTCTACTCAGATGTCTATCTCCCTGCGCCCGGTCGGGAGACACAGCACACACATGGCAGGCTAAGGCGGAAATGCTAAACAGGCCCAACACAGCACTGACTTACTGGTTGGCAGGCAGGCACACACGCACACCCTGCAGGGCGTCAGGGTTAAGTGGGATCACACTGATGCCAGTCCCAGCAGCCACCTCTGCGGGGCCGGTGACAGGCCCCGCCAGGGGGTCCCCGGCCGTGACCTTTCTGTTGTTTTCCGAGTGTGTCACCGTGATTGGATCAGAGTTGTCTCGCTGGGCGAGAGAAGTTGGAGGTCAGAGCTTGTATTCCTTTTTCCACATTGTGCCCCAATGTTTGTCAAGGCAAATTCACTGTGACTGTTTGAGATGTAGTGGAATGGTAAAGCACAGCCCACAGGGAGGGATGGATGTTGGATGGTGGCGGGAAGGGATATTTTCCCTGAAAGTACAAGCAGGCTCTATTTGCCTGTAACATTGGGATTGGGAATCGATCCAGCCCCAACTTTCTGGTTTGTTTGTAAGGGCTCTGTAGTGTATTAAAAAAGCATAGCACAGGAAAATGTGTATTGCACCATTTGTTTTCACATAAAAACACATATCTAGTAGAGATTAGAATAGATCGCAATATTGCACAAATGTTGTTATTTCTGCTGTAACTGTACCCAACCTGACACATCACACACAACATGAAAGGCTGGGTGACACTCAAATGGCAATGTTGAAAAGGGCACAAAAGAGCAACAACTCCTACATTTCTTTCTTCCATTATGTACATAGTTCCCTTCTTTATCACGAAAAAACATCTAATGACCCGCATACAACCTAAGAATCTGTTTATCACAACAAAAACCCATCCACTGACTCTCACACAACCTGGTAACCCGTTTTCTCCAGCCAGAGGAGATAATAGGAAGGCACCGCCTGGCCACATTGATCTCCCTGATCACACTGGAGTAAACTGTGTCAGTGGGTCCTAATACCCAACACCCGAGCCATGCCCATGCCCTCAGCGCCATATGCTGGGAGCAATGCCAAGGGGGAGGCGGGCACGCAGAGCGCCGTCAACTGCGAAACTGCAGATGCAGAGCTTTTCTCCCCATCCTCTCACGCATATTAAACTCCCCCCAGCCACCTGCTCGCCATACATCACACCCTGCTTTCTTGTGCCCTGCAATTTTAATCAAGCCACAGACAGAAAGCACCGCCTAGCCTTGCACTCTATGGTGTGCGCATGTGAATCATTTGCCAGCCGCTCGCTCTCAGGCTCAGGGCGGGAGAAAAAATGAGTTCATTTCTCCAACTAACCGCTTGGAACAAATGGGAACAGTCACACGGAAATTAGAGGAAAATAAGATATGAAGAGAGAGAAAAATAGTCATATCTCCCCTTCCTGGGGTAACACCCTGGTTTGTTATCTTTTCACTTAATTTGCCGCGGCGTGGCTCTTCGCTCCCGTCCTCTCAGGTCCCTAGTATCACTTTCTGTATCTTGCCCCAGTGAAAGTGATTTAGAGTAAGCCAAACAGAGAGCAAGAGAGCTAGAATAGAGAGATAGAGAGAGAGAACAATAAGTAGGCAATCCAAATGACGGTTTTACTCAAATCAAATCAAATTTTATTTGCCACGTGCCGAATACAACCGGTGTAAACTTTACTGTGAAATGCTTACTTACCAATAAGCCAATAACCAGCAATGCAGTTCAAGAAATAGAGTTACGAAAATATTTACTAAATAAACTAAAGTAAAAAATACAATAAAAAGTAACAATAACGAGGCTATAAACAGGGTGTACCGCTACCAGGTCGATGTGCGGGCGTACAGGTTAGTCAAGGTAATTTGTACAAGTAGGTAGGGGTAAGGTGACTATGCATAGATAATAAACAGCGAGTAGCAGCAGTGTAAAAACAAAGGGTGGGTCAATGTAAATATTCCGGGTGGCCATTTGATTAATTGTTCAGCAGTCTTATAGCTTGGGGCTAAAATCTGTTAAGGAGCCTTTTGGTCCTAGACTTGGTGCTCTGGTACCACTTGCCGTGCGGTAGCAGAGAGAACAGTCTATGACTTGGGTGACTGGAGTCTGAAAAAAATGTAGGCCTTTCATTGACACAGCCTAGTATATAAGTCCTGGATGGCAGGTAGCTTGGCCCCAGTGATGTACTGGGCCGTACGCACTACCCTCTGTAGCGCCTTACGGTCGGATGCCGGAGCAGTTGTCATACCAGGCAGTGATGTAACTGGTCAGGATGCTCTCGAGGATGCAGCTATAGAACTTTTTGAGGATCTGGGGACCATTGCCAATTCTTTTCAGTCTCCTGAGGGGGAAAAGGTGTTGTCGTGCTCTCTTCACGACTGTCTTGGTGTGTTTGGACCATAATAGTTTGTTGGTGATGTGGACTCTCGACCCGCTCCACTACAGGCCCGTTGATGTTAATGGGGGCCTGTTTGGCCCTCCGTTTCCTGTAGTCCACGATCAACTCCTTTGTCTTGCTCACATTGAGGGAGAGGACTGCCTGTCTCATCGTTGTCGGTCTGCCTGTGTCATCAGCAAACTTAATGATTCGCCATGCAGTCGTGGGTGAACAAGGATTACAGGAGGGGAATGAGCATGCACCCCTGAGGGGCCCCAGTGTTGAGGATCTGGGTGGCAGACGTGTTGTTGCCTACCCTTACCACCTGGGGGCAGCCCGTCAGGAAGTCCAGAATACAGTTGCAGAGGGAGGTGTTTAGTCCCAAGGTCTTTAGCTTAGTGATGAGCTTTGTGGGCACTATGGTGTTGAACGCTGAGCTGTAGTCAATGAACAGCATTCTCACATAGGTGTTCCTTTTGTCCAGGTGGGAAAGGGCAGTGTGGAGTGCAGTAGAGATTGCGTCATCTGTGGATCTGTTGGGGTGGCATGCGAATTGCAGTGGGTCTAGGGTTTCAGGGATGATGGTGTTAATGTGAGCTATGACCAGCATTTCAAAGTACTTCATGGCTAACGGCGTGAGTTCTACGGAGATAGTAATTTAGGCAGGTTACCTTCGCTTTCTTAGGCATAGGGACTGTGATGGTCTGCTTGAAACATGTAGGTATTACAGACTCAGTCAGGGAGAGGTAGAAAATGTCAGTGAAGACACTTGCCAGTTCGTTCGCTCATGCTCTGCGTACATGTCCTGGTAATTCGTCTGGCACCACGGCCTTGTGAATGTTGACCTGTTTAAAAGTTTTGCTCACATCGTCTACGGAGAGCGTGATCACACAGTCATCTGAAACAGCTGGCGCTCTCATGCATGCTTCCGTGTTGCTTGCCTCGAAGCGAGCATATAAAGCATTTAGCTTGTCTGGTAGTCTCACGTCACTGAGCAGCCTGTGGCTGGGTTTCCCTTAGTAGTCCGTAATGTTTTGCCATCCCTGCCAGAGCCGGTGTAGTAGGATTCAATCTTAGTCCTTTATTGTCGCTTTGTCTGTTTGATGGTTCATCTGAGGGCATAACGCAAGTTCTTATAAGCATCCAGATTAGCGTCCCGCTCCTTGAAAGTGGCAGCTCTAGCCTTTAGCTCGATACAAATGTTGCCTGTAATCCATGGCTTCTGTTAGGGATATGTACAGTTGAAATCTGAAGTTTATATACAGTTAGATTGGAGTCATTAAAACTCGTTTTTCAACCACTCCACAAATTTCTTGTTAACAAACTATAGTTTTGGCAAGTCGGTTAGAACATCTACTTTGTGCATGACACAAGTAATTTTTCAAAAACAATTGTTTACAGACATATTATTTCACTTATAATTCACTGAATCACAATTCAAGTGGGTCAGAGGTTTACATACACTAAGTTGACTGTGCCTTTAAACAGCTTGGAAAATTCCAGAAAACAATGTCATGGCTGTTAGAAGATTATGATAGGCTAATTGACATCATTTAAGTCAATTGGAGGTGTACCTGTGGATGTATTTCAAGAACTTCCTTGAAACTCAGTACCTCTTTGCTTGACATCATGGGAAAATCAAAATAAATCAGAAAAATGTTGTAGACCTACACCTACACAAGTCTGGTTCATCCTTGGGAGCAATTTCCAAACGTCTGAAGGTACCACATTCATCTTTTCAAACAATAGTATGCAAGTATAAACACCATGGGACCACGCAGCCATCATACCGCTCAGGAAGGAGACGCTTTCTGTCTCCTAGAGATGAACGTACTTTGGTGCAAAAAGTGCAAATCAATACCAGAACAACAGCAAAGGACCTTGTGAAGATGCTGGAGGAAACAGGCACAAAAGTATCTATATCCACAGTAAAACGGGTCCTATATCGACATAACCTGAAAGGCCGCTCAGCAAGGAAGAAGCCACTGCTCCAAAACCGCCATAAAACAAGCCAGACTATGGTTTGCAACTGCACACGGGGACAAAGATTGTACATTTTGGAGAAATGTCCTCTGGTCTGATGAAACAAAAATAGAACTGTTTGGCCATAATGACCATCGTTATGTTTGGAGGAAAAAAGGGGAGGCTTGCAAGCCGAAGAACACCATCCCAACCGTGAAGCACGGGGGTGGCAGCATCATGTTGTGGGGGTGCTTTGCTGCAGGAGGGACTGGTGCACTTCACAAAATAGATGGCATCATGAGGAGGGAAATTATGTGGATATATTGAAGCAACATCTCAAGACATCAGTCGGGGAAGTTAAAGCTTGGTCTCAAATGGTCTTCCAAATGGACAATGACCCCAAGCATAATTCCAAAGTTATAGCAAAATGTCTTAAGGACAACAAAGTCAAGGTATTGGAGTGGCCATCACAAAGCCCTGACCTCCTATAGAAAATCTGTGGGCAGAACTGAAAAAGCATGTGCGAGCAAGGAGGCCTACAAACCTGACTCAGTTACACCAGCTCTGTCAGGAGGAATGGGCCAAATTCACCCAACTTATTGTTGGAAGCTTGTGGAAGGCTACCTGAACCGTTTGACCCAAGTTAAAACATTTAAAGGAAATGCTACCAAACACTAATTGAGTGTATGTAAACTTCTGACCCACTGAGAATGTAATGAAGAAATATAAGCTGAAATAAATCTTTCACTCTACTATTATTCTGACATTTCACATTCTTAAAATAAAGTGGTGATCCTAACTGACCTAAGACGGGGAATTTTTCCTAGGATTAAATGCCAGAAATGGTGAAAAACTGAGTTTAAATGTATTTGGCTAAGGTGTATGTAAACTTCTGACTTTAACAGTACATACAGTCACTGTGGGGACAACGTCGTCAATGCACTTATTGATGAAGCCGGTGACTGAGTTGGTGCACTCCTCAATGCCATTGGATGAATCCCAGAACATATTCTAATTCTGTATTGAGCGAGTCACTGGTACTTTAGTTTTTGTTGTAAGCAGGAATCACGAGGATAGAATTATGGTCAGATTTGCCAAATAGAGGGCGAGGGAGATCTTTGTATGCATATCTGTGTGTGGAGTAAAGATGGTCTAGAGCTTTTTTCCCACTGATTGCACGTGACATGCTGGTAGAAATGAGGTAAAACTCAACGAAACCCCAGGACAGGGCCAACCAGGTAGAATATAACTCCTCCCACTTTGCCAAAGCACAGCCCCCACACCACTAGAGGGATATCTTCAAACCACCAACTTACTACCCTGAGACAAGGCCGAGTATAGCCCACGAAGATCTCCCCCACGGCACGAACCCGAAATGGGGCACCAACCCTGACAGGAAGATCACATCAGTGACTGAACCCACTCAAGTGGGTTGATGGATTGTGTATGCGTGCCTTTCAGAAGGTGAATTAGCAAGACAAAATATTTAAGTGACTTTGAACGGGGTATGGTAGCAGGTGCTAGGCGTACCGGTTTGCGTCAAGAACTGCAATGCTGGGTTTTTCACGCTCAACAGTTTCCCGTGTGTGTCAATAATTGTCCACCATCCAAAGGACATCCAGCCAACATGACACAACTGTGGGAAGCATTGGAGTTAACATGGGACAGCATCCCTGTGGAACACTTTTGACACCTTGTAGAGTCCATGCCCAGACAAATTGAGGCTGTTCTGAGGGCAAAATGGGGGGCTGCAACTAGGGCTGTGGCGGTCACGACATTTTGTTAGCCGGTGATTGTCCAGCAAATAACTGTCAGTCTCACTGTAATTGTCTGCTAATTAACATAAACACATGTATCATCTCCTGGCTTCCACACTGATGCAGACCTTTGGAACATCTACATTTTAAAATGTCTAATAAATCCATATAATATAGCCTACACCTTCACAATACATTCATTACTTAGCATGATATGAAGAAAATGTAGTCTATTTCAGAAGAACAGAATAGCATACTCTGAGTTGCCCTTATGTTAGGTCATGTTGTGGCTATGGCAAATGGCTGTGGTCTACACTAGTTCATTTAGCAGACAAGATTTGCTTAGAATTCCGTGGCATTATTTTATAGTATGAAGAATACAATTGAACAAAATATTTTCTCCAAACGATTTGATGGAGTGCGCACATATTCTGTGTTGAGCGGTTAACAAAGAAATAGGTACTCCTAAATGCTTAATTTAGAGTTACATTAATAACTTTAGTTGTTCTACAAACATTGGGCTAAACAGTACCAGTCAAAAGTTTGGACACACTTACTCATTCAAGGGTTTTTATTTTTACTATTTTCTAAATTGTAGACATCAAAACTATGAAATAACACATATGGAATCATGTAGTAACCAAAAAAGTGTTAAACAAATAAAAATATAAGTTATATTTGAGAGGGTTCAAAGTAGCCACCCTTTGCGTTGATGACAGCTTTGATCACTCTTGGCATTCTCTCAACCAGCTTCATGAGGTAGTCACCTGGAATGCATTTCAATTAACAGGTGTGCCTTGTTAAAAGTTAATTTGTGAATTTCTTTCCTTCTTAATGCGTTTGAGCCAATCAGTTGTGTTGTGACAAGGTAGGAGTGGTATTCAGAAGATAGCCCTATTTGGTGAAAGACCATGTCCATATTATGGCAAGAACAGCTCAAATAAGCAAAGAGAAATGACAGTCCATCATTACTTTAATTTGTAAAATTTCAAGAACTTTTAAAGTTTATTCAAGTGCAGTTGCAAAAACCATCAAGCACTATGATGAAACTGGCTCTCATGAGGACCGCCACAGGAAAGGAAGACCCAGACTTACCTCTGCTGCAGAAAATAAGTTCATTAGAGTTACCAGCCTCAGAAATTGTAGCCCAAATAAATGCTTCACAGAGTTCAAATAACAGACACATCTCAACATCAACTGTTCAGAGGAGACTACGTGAATCAGGCCTTCATGTTGCTATGTGCATAACAGCAAAATTAGAGAACAATACGGCGGAGGCAGCAGCAGCTTAGACGAGAAAACAGCCCTTGCCTTAAGCCCTTTTCAGGTGGGATTAGTTTTACTGGTGGTGGTCGGGTAATGTAATGAACAAAACACCACATCTGTAATTTTTGTCCCATCCGAATCTGCCATGTCAGTACCTTGTACTTACAATTCCAGACAGAATAACCTACTGGTTGTGATACAGATTGGATTCGAACCAGGGACTGTAGTGACGCCTCTTGCACTGAGATGCAGTGCTTTAGACTGCTGCGGCACTCGGGATTCCCATTTCCTGATGATGGCTCACCACTCTTCGTACTTGGCGGCTTCAACCTCCTGACGTCTGCCTCCGATTAATTTACCCATTGCTGTCTAAGCTCTCCTGATCAACACCTGTGATTGTGTAACAGTATAGCTTCCGCCCCGAACCAGGGACCCTCTGCACACATCAACAACACCCACCCTCGAAGCATCGTTACCATCGTGCCACAAAAGCCGCAGCCCTTGATGAGCAAGGGGAACAACTACTTCAAGGTCTCAAAGAGAGTGACGTCATTGATTGAAACGCTATTAGCGCGCACCCCACTAACTAGCTAGCCATTTCACATCAGTTACAATTGCTTTATGCCTCTTTCTAATGTCAATATGCCTTGTCTACTGCTGTCTTGGCTAGTTTTTACTGTTTTATTTCACTGTAGAGACTTCAGTTCTGTCACCACCGACAAATCTACGATAATCGAGAAGTTCAAAAAGCATTTTTCTACGGCTGACCATGCTTTCCACCTGGCTACCCCTACCCCGGTAAACAGCTCTGCACCCCCCCACAGCAACTTGCCCAAGCCTCCCCTATTTCTCCTTCTCCCAAATCCAGATAGCTGATGTTCTGAAAGAGCTGCAAAATCTGGACCCCTACAAATCAGCTGGGCTAGACAATCTGGACCCTCTCTTTCTAAAATGATCCGCCGCAATTGTTGCAACCCCTATTACTAGCCTGTTCAACCTCTCTTTCGTATCGTCTGAGATCCCTAAAGCTTCCGCGGTCATCCCCCTCTTCAAAGGGGGTGACACTCTAGACCCAAACTGTTACAGACCTATATCTATTCTACCCTGCCTTTCTAAAGTCTTCGAATGCCAAGTTAAGAAACAGTTCACCGACCATTTTGAATCACACCGTACCTTCACCGCTATGCAATCTGGTTTCCGGGCTGGTCATGGGTGCACCTCAGCCACGCTCAAGGTCCTAAACAATATCATAACCGCCATCGATAAAAGACAATACTGTGCAGCCGTATTCATTGACCTGGCCAAGGCTTTCGACTCTGTCAATCACCGCATTCTTATCGGCAGACTCAACAGCCTTGGTTTCTCAAATGATTGCCTCGCCTGGTTCACCAACTACTTCTCAGATAGAGTTCAGTGTGTCAAAAGGGAGGGCTTGATATCCGGACCTCTGGCAGTCTCTATGGGGGTGCCACAGGGTTCAATTCTCGGGCTGACTCTTTTCTCTGTATGCATCAATGATGTCGCTCTTGCTGCTGGTGATTCTCTGATCCACCACTACGCAAATGACACCATTCTGTATACTTCTGGCCCATATTTTGGACACTGTGTTAACAAACCTCCAGACGAGCTTCAATGCCATACAACTCTCCTTCCATGGCCTCCAACTGCTCTTAAATGCAAGTAATTGCATGCTCTTCAACCGATCGCTGCTCGCACCCGCCCGCGCATCTAGCATCACTACTCTGGACGGTTCTGACTTAGAATATGTGGGCAACTACAAATACCTAGGTGTCTGGTTAGACTGTAAACTCTCCTTCCAGACTCACATTAAGCATCTCCAATCCAAAATTAAATCTAGATTCGGCTTCCTATTTCGCAATAAAGCATCCTTCACTCATGCTGCCAAACATACCCTCGTAAAACTGACTATCCTACCGATCCTTGACTTCAAAAATAGCCTCCAACTTCTACTCAGCAAATTGGATGTAGTCTATCACAGTGCCATCCATTTTGTCACCAAAGCCACATATACTACCCACTGCGACCTGTATGCTCTCGTTGGCTGGCCTTCACTTCATATTCGTGACGAAAACCACTGGCTCCAGGTTATCTGCAAGTCTTTGCTAGGTAAAGCCCCACCTTAACTCAGCTCTTTTATCACCATAGCAGCACCCACACGTAGCACGCGCTCCAGCAGGTATATTTCACTTGTCATCCCCAAAGCCAAGAATTGCTTTGGCCGCCTATCCTTCCAGTTCACTGCTGCCAATGACTGGAACGAATTGCAAAAATCACTGAAGCTGGAGACTTATATTGACCTCACTAACTTTAAGCATCAGCTGTCAGAGCAGCTTACCAATCATTGCACCTGTACATAGCCCATCTGTAAATAGCCCACCCAACTACCTCATCCCCATGTTGTTGTTTTTTCTTTCTCCTTTGCACCCCAGTATCTCTACTTGCACATTCATCTTCTGCACATCTATCACTCCAGTATTTAATTGCTAAATTGTAATTATTTCACCACTATGGCCTATTTAATGCCTTACCTCCCTAATCTTACTACACTTGCACACATTGCATATAGACTTCTCTATTGTGTTATTGACTGTACGTTTGTTTATTCCATGTGTAACTGTGTTGTTTGTGTCGCACTGCTTTGCTCTATCTTGGCCAGGTTGCAGTTGTAAATGAGAACTTGTTCTCAACTGGCCTACCTGGTTAAATAAAGGTGAAATTGCCTCTTTTGACCACACCCTTTCCCAGTCCCCTCCCACTCACAAGGCAGGCAATACACTTGACCAAATTTTTACTAGAGGCTGTTCGTCTACTAATCTCACTGCAACCCCCATCCACGTCTCTGATCACTATTTCCTTTTCTGTCTCCCTTTCCTCCAACCCTAGCCACTCATCCCTACCCAGATGGTCATGTGCCATCTTAATCTTCAATCTCTCTCCTCTTCTATCTTATCATCTATCCCTTCTGCTAAGTCCTGTCTCCTGATTCTGCCTCTTCAACCATACTATCCTCCCTTTCCACATCCTATGACTCACACTGGCCTTTTTCCACCAGCTCGGCCCTCCCCTCTTGGTCCATGGCTTAGTGACTCATTGCAAGCTTATAGAACAGGGCTGCGGGCAGCTGAGGACCTATCATCCCTTCACTCCCTCCTCTATACTTTCTCTTCCTGTATCTACTGCTAAAGCCACTTTCTAGCACTCTAGCTTCTGCCTCTAACAAGCTTTTTCCTCTAACCCTAGAAAACTATTTTCCACTTTTTCCTCCCTCCTTAATGCCCCTCCCTTCTCCCTCTCTGCGGACGACTTTGTCAACCACTTTGAAAAGAAGGTTGATGACATCCAATCCTCTATCAGCCTTTTGAATCCACTGGTCCCACTCACACAGAACAACCCTACACCTTGACCTCTTTCCATCCTCTCGACCCAGATGAAATTCTGCGACTAATGAGGTCCAGCCCCCGAAAAACCTTCCTGCTCGATCCAAACCCCTCCTCCCTTCTCGAGACTATATCTGGAGATGTTTTTTACATTCCTCACTTCCCTCATCAACTCATCCCTTACCACTGGCTTCATCCCCTCTGACTTCAACCAACAATCGACTCTTCTGACGTCAAAAACTACAGACCGGTATCCTTTCTAATTTTCATTCCAAAACACTTGAGCATGCTGTCTCTGACCAACTCTCTCGCTATCTCTCTCAGAACGCTCTTCTTGACCCTAACCAGTCAGGTTTCAAGACGGGTCACTCAACCGAGACTGCTCTTCTCTGTGTCACGGAGGCTCTCCGTCACGGAGGCTGTCCGGCTCTGACTCTCTCTCCTCTGTTTTCATCCTCCTAGATCTATCGGCTGCATTCGACACCGTGAACCATCAGATCCTCCTCACCACCCTCTCAGGGCTGGGCGTCTCAGGCTGCACACTCTTGGATTGCATCCTGCCTGGCAGGCGATATGAAGAGGATATTTGTATGCACCACATACTCTCACTACTGTTGTCTCCTAGGGTTTCGGTTCTAGGCCCTCTCCTCTTCTCTCTATACACCAAGTCATTCTGCTCCATCATATCCTCACATGGCCTCTCCTATCATTGTTATATGGATGTCACCCAACTACTTTTCTCCTTCCCCCGTCTGACACCCAGGTGGCAACATGCATCTCTGCGTGCCTGACAGATATCTCAGCTTGAATGTCGGCCCACCACCTCAAGCTCAACCTCGATAAGACGCAGCTGCTCTTCCTCCTGTGGATGGCCTACCTGCTCAAAGACCTCTCCATCATGGTTGACAACTCCATGGTGTTCGCTGCCCAGAGTGCAAAGATCCTTGGATGACACTGGACAACACCTGCTGTTCTCTGCTAACATTAAAGCAGTGACTTGCTCCTGCAGGTTCATGCTCTACAACATCTGTAGAGTGTGACCCTACCTCACACTGGAAGCAGTGCAGGTCCTAATCCAGGCCCTTGTCATTTTCCGTCTGGACTACTGCAACTCGCTGTTGGCTGAACTCCCTGCTTGTTCCATCAAACCCCTGCAACTTATCCAGAAAGCTACAGGCCACCTGGTGTTCAAACTTCCCAAGTTCTCCCATGTCACCTACTCCTCTGCACACTCCACTGGCTTCCAGTTAAAGCTCGCATCCACTATAAGACCACAGTACTTGCCTAACACCCCTAGGGCAGCTCCCGCTTAGCACAGTCCAAGCTCTTCTCTGTCCTGGCACCCCAAGGCTGGAGCCCGCTTTGCCCTGAAGCTAGAACAGCAGAGTCCCTGCCCATCTTCCGAAAACATCTGAAACCTTTAAAGTGCTACTTAAGTCGTTTTTTGGGGTATTTATACTAAACTTTACGATTGCATGTTGCCCTCTCCCTGATATATTCTAATCTCAGTGACCACCAAACAAGAGCCAAATAAGAGCCCCTATGGGCCCCTATGGGCCTTGGTCAAAAGTAGTACACTATATTAGGACTATGCAGGGAAGTGTCACTTCTACTCCCACTCCCCCTCTCCGGCACTCAACGTTGCCGGTCTACTAACCACAGGTCCTGACAACCAATCATTACGCACACCTGGCAACCATCATTACGCACTCCTGTGCCTCATCATCAGACACACCTGGACTTCATTACTCCCCCTTTATCTAGCACTCTGTTGTATTCACCCCTCAGGCAGTATTGTTATGTTTCCATGTTTGACGCTGCCCTTGTTTTGTATCGTTCCATGTTCTTCGTAAGTAAACTCATTAACTGCACTTGCTTCCTGACTCCCTGCGTCTATGTTACAAACAGGGTGCCATTTGGTACGCAGCCATTATGTGTGCCATGTAGCAGAGGGGTGTCCCCAAGGCAACCCCTTTTGGAGTTCATAAACTCGTCAGTGATCAGACACCAGAGTAAGACAGATCCTAATCGCTCCTTCAAATCTCGGAGCATCAATCTTCATCTCCATTCATTGTTAAAGGCTTCCCACACCTCAAAAGGACCCAGGGCCATAAATTACGGATTGTTGTTAATTTTAATATTGAGCTTGATGGTGGCTGGTGGTTGGTGGTGTTACAGTACAATGCTGTGGTTGCATGTGTCTGTGGTCTTTATTGTGAAGAGATCAATCTGGAGGTTTAGGACCACATCCCAGCGTGCAAGACCGGATGAAATTCCAACCAGAAACTGACTAGAAACCACAATAGCAACTAACCTTTCGAGCTAAAGATCAGACAGTTCCCTGTGTGCAAAACTGGTTGAAATTATATCATAACAATTTCTAGCCAGTTTCTGGTTGTAATGACTACCAAGGTTTTGACCAATACCTGAACTTTGCTGACACACTTGTAATAAACAGCGGCCTATTGTGGTCTATCAGTGCTTGCAACTCTCTTTTGTTCAATTGGTCAACCCTGTTGTACGTCTAGAGTAGCTCAACTAATGAGACTTTGTGGTACAACGTGACAATTAGTACATTAGACGTTCGCACAATTGGGAGCTTTGTGTTTTAGTTTCTTTTCATGAAGTAAAGTCTTGAAATAGATAACTTTTGAACACCATACCTTGGGAGTTTATTGAATTGATAATACAGAGTATGTAGTCCACTGTATTTTTAAAAGCCTAAGAATGATGTCGAGGGTTAATCAGATATGCAAGCAGGACAGACACCTGGGTCCACTGAATATGCAAACGCATCCATATTTCCATTTTGGCGTAGGGCATTGCAAATGTGTAAAGAAGCAAAGAAGTTGTACAGTAAGACTTACTTTGAACCACTGGCCCAATGCCCAGTGACAGGCATTCACCATGCTTGTATTGGCTGTTATAAAGATAGCACATCTTCTAATGTATTATCAATGCATTCTCGAAGGCACTGTAAATGCAGTGATAAGTAAGTTATAATTGGTAATTTCCTCCATTTATTATTTTTATAATAATAAAGTTAAGTAACACTAAGATGCTCTCATACATGTGTTTTTAAACTGTGATTACTTTAGTAATAACAGTATATTTACATGTTCTTACATAGTAATTCATGAAAAATACCGTACAAGGTTAATGAAAACTCATACAAATTGTTATAGGTTCGCCCATCTCTTTGTGTCCAGCTGATCTGTCATCATCTTTCAAGGCCTCACAAAAGGCGTGAGATTTATCAATCAATACCCTGGAGCAACAGATTGATCTGGACGATGTGGCACAACTAAGGGATTATTTTTCTCTAATTTAGAAATGCATCTCTTTGTCACATGGGATTGGTCAACGGAAGCACGCGGTGCTAAAAAAGTGATGATGCACATATGACAGGTGTAATGCTATGATGGCTGTGGTGACAGAACAGAAAAAGCCCACAACAACAACAACAACAAAAGTTGATGTAATCCAATTGCATTGCTAAATCTAAAGTAGGAGGGCAGAATACCAGCCAATCCGCTAGGCTTGTAATAATATTATGGCTTGATGATATGACCAGGCACGTAAATATTAGAAAGATCAATTTGACCCCTCTAATAATATACTATGATGAATTTGATGGATTGAAAATGATATTCCCACCGTAGCTACTGGCTTTCTGTGGCTTTACACTACACAGTAGTAGGCTACTCAATTCCTAATGTTATTATTGGATCCCCCCACCGCCAATTATGCTTGGTTTGGACTAGTTTGTGCTTGGTTTGGTACTTGTGGTTTGTGAAGGGGGCTTGTAGGCGAAATTAGTCTCACTAGTGTTGAATAATGAGCTATTAAATGTGGTCTAGGTCTTATTTATTTAACTTCTTAGGGCTCGGGGGCAGTGTTCAGAAGTTCGGAGAGTCTGGCATGTCCAGAGTAAAATGCCTGTTACTCAGGCTCAGAAGCTAGGATATGCTAGGATTTAATTGGTATTATTGGATAGAAAACACTCTGAAGTTTCTAAAACTGTTAAAAGAATGTCTGTGAGTATAACAGAACTGATATGGCAGGCAAAAACCTGAGGAAAATCCATCCGGAAAAAATAAGTGAGCTCCCTGTATATTGTTATCCTTTCCCTATTGTACATTGAAAGGAATAGCTCCCAGATTGCAGTACCTATGGCTTCCACTGGATGTCAACAGTCTTTAGACAAGGTTTCA
Organism: Hucho hucho; assembly: GCA_003317085.1. Lineage (NCBI taxonomy): Eukaryota > Metazoa > Chordata > Actinopteri > Salmoniformes > Salmonidae > Hucho > Hucho hucho. The sequence continues at coordinate 347,107 of QNTS01001342.1, forward strand.
GGCTTGTTTTTTGAAAAACCAATGAGTAATAGCTGTTTTTCCCTGTGGACTATGGAGTGGACTGTACTGTTTGGCGCGTGTGATTTAGTGCGCGCGCCTCGTTTTTTTCCTTTTCTATTGAGCAGGTTATTTTCCGTCTGAAATATTCTAGTTTATTTACATATTAGGGAACCTGAGGATTGATTAGAAACATTGTTTGAGTTGTTTGAACAAAGTTTATAGGTATCTTTTTTTAGTTTTGTTTGTATGTTGGAACGATGGATTACTGAACAAAACGCGCCAACCAAACAGAGATTTGGGATATAAAGAGGGACTTTATCGAACAAAAGGACCATTTATTGTGTAGCTGGGACCTTTTGGATTGCCATCAGAGGAAGATCTTCAAAGGTAAGCAATTTATTTTATCGCTATTTTTGAGTTTTGTGACACCTCTGCTGGTTATGAAATTATGCTAATGGTGGAAGTATGCGGGGCGCTGTCCTCAGACAATCAAATGCTATGCTTTCGCCGTAAAGCCTTTTTGAAATCTGACAACGCTGTTAGATTAACAAGATTCTAAGCTTTTGAATGGTGGTATTAACTTCGTAGGGCTAGGGGGCAGTATTTTGAAGTTCGGATGAAAAACCTGCCCAAAGTAAACTGCCTGTTACTCAGGCCCAGAGGATAGGATATGCAACTAATTAGTAGCTTTGGATAGAAAACACTCTGAAGTTTCTAAAACTGTTAGAATAATGTCTGTGAGTAAAACAGAGCTGATATGGCAGGCAAAAACCCGAGCAAAATCCATCCGGGATGTCTGAATCAGTCATGTCACACTGTTTTCAATAGGCCAGCTATTCAAAGCCTCATAGTTTAACCCCCAGATTGCAGTTCCTATGGCTTCCACTAGATGTCACCAGTCTTTAGAAAAAGGTTTCAAGCTTTAATCATGAAAATCAAGGGAGTAAGACCACTTGTTCCTGAGTTCACGTCAAGTGTCCTGTTTTCGATTTTGCGCGTAACAGGAAATGCGCCCTCAGTTGTTTTTCTCTTCTATTCAGCAGGTTATATTCCGTCTGAAATATTATAGTTTATATTCATTTTAGGGTATCTGAGTATTGATTACAAATGCTGTTTGACTTTTTTCAACCAACTTTATGGGTACTTTTGGGTTATCGTTTGTCTGCATGGATGAACGCCTTTGGGCATGTGGATTACTGAACAAAACGCACCAACCAAACGGAGCTATATGGATATAAAGAGGAACTTTATCAAACAAAAGGATATTTTATTGTGTAACCTGGACGCTTGGGTATGCCATCAGAGGAAGCTCATCAAAGGTAAGCGATTTATTTTATGCTATTTTTGAGTTTTGTGTCAGCTCTGCTGGTTATGTTCAAATGTTCTGCTTTCACCGTAAAGCCTTTTTGAAATCTGACAATGCTGTTAGATTGACAAGAGTCTAAGCGTTTGAAGGGTGTGCAACACTTGTATTTTTATGAATGTTTGAAATTAGTATTTTTGTAATTTGAATTTGTCGCTCTGCATTTCACCAGATGTTGTCAAAATCGAACCCGTTCACGGGATTGGATCCATAACAGGTTGAACAGGTTTTAAAGCATTTTGAAGATATAAGCCACCTGCATTTGTTTTTTAGGCTACTGTGCAGTCTGACAAGTAAACATAGCCTACAATACATACTGTAGTAAACATGGGAAAGTGCCTAATTCCTTACATTAGGGAGAGCAGGCCTTGTCCAGACTTTCTCGGTGACCCGATGGGGAAGAAGGAGTAGGCTGTCCTTGTAAATAAGAATTTGTTCTTAACTGATTTCATAGTTGTGATGTCTTCACTATTATTCTACAATGTAGAAAATAGTAAAAATAAAGAAAACTCCTGGAATTAGTAGGTGAGTCGGGTGACTTTTGATTGGTACTTGCGTAATTCATTTGATTAATATTATGGGGTTTCTATTACAAGAAAAATGAAAAACCCTATGGGTTTCCATTAGGATGGAATGGAAAATATGGCGCTGTACAACGTGACGGTCGGCAGTACAGAACTGGGATATTTAGCTAAAGAATCCCTATGTTGTGAGGGCAGGGCACATGGGAGACCAGGGTTCAATTCCCTGATGGGGAGGAAGGAATAGGCTGTCCTTGTAAATAAGAATTTGTTCTTAACTGACTTGCCTAGTTAACTTCTTAGAGAGCGGCTCCCGAGGGAAAAAGTGTTTTTGACACATTGCCTCATTTTGAACCCCTCCCTATTGAAAACAGACATATATGGGAGTAAGATTGCAGTACCTATTGCTTCCACTGGATGTCAACAGTCTCTAGACAGTGTTTGATGAAGTTGAGTTGCTCTGGATGGTAATAGAAGAAGAATTTCGAAGTGGTGATCGGATGTAAACAGAAGAGGAAGCGCGTTCACGGGCTCGCACGCGCTGTGTTTTTTTCCTTTCCTATCGTCCAGTTTATAATCCAGTTTAAATATTATAGTAAATATACATAAAAGTGTTCCTAAGGATACATTATCAATGATGTTTGATTGTTCTTGGACAATTGTATAGGTATAGGTTGAACGAGTTCTCTTCACGGTTCAATGGGCGAGTGGACGCTGTATTTTATGAACATAATGCGCCAATCAAACGGAGATTTATGGATATAATAAATTACTTTTTCTAACAAAAGAACCATTGGATGTCTTCGTTGGACACTTGGGAAGCCCTCAGCAGAAGTTCTTCAAAAGGTAAGGGATTTGTTTTAGCTGTGAAATGTGTTTTGTGTGAATCGCGATGGTTTATGAATTTATGCTAATGGGATAATATTGGCGGTGCTACCCTCAAACAATCAAATGTTGTGCTTTCGCCGTAAAGCCTTTTTGAAATCTGACAATGCTGTGATATTGCCAAGAAGCAGAGCTTTTGATGACTATGCAACACTTGTATATTGATGAATGTTTAATAATTCAACTTTTGGATTTTGAATTTGGCGTCTTGCATTTCACCGGGTAGTGTCGAGAGTGGAGCGCTGCACCCTAAGTAGGTAAATAAAGGTTACACAAAGAGCATAACATTTCTGCACCCACATTTTTTTATTCTAGTCTAACCAATACCCAAACGGAGTTTAACTGAAAATAAAAATCTAAATGATTTATCAAGACAAGTCCCCATACTTGTCTCAGAGCAGTTCTTTATCAGCATCTTTATGCTTTCGTTAATAAAATTATGATAAAAATACTCTTTCAAAATGCATATGTTGAGATTTAGTTATGGATCCATAACGAATTATTATGGGAATAAATATCACTGAATTACAGAAATATTGGAACAAAGTTGTCTAATGAAGGCAAACAAATTGTTGCTTACTGGAAAATACTCTTTCAAACACACATGGTCATGTTGTACAGCGTCATTATGGCTATTAGCAGGGTTATATTTTGGCCTTAATAAAAATGATGTTGGCCTTTTTTCAGATTACAATCGCTCACTGTCGTTATTTTGATAACAAAATCATCTCTAAAATATGGTTATATATAGACTTCCCGCTGTGGACATCTATTTCAGCATTGTTTTGCACTGGTCTGAGACAACCATGGAGAAATGAAAATGTTTGATTATTATCCATGATACTCTTAAGATATATGTGTTGACTGAATATAATCAAGTTAAGTTTCTCCAGAAATAACTAATTTTAAATAGTAATATAAACTGGCTTTATTTTTCAAATTTGTGAGAATGTCTCACCCCATGTTCAAGAATTGCCTTTTTGTCGCTCACTCTAGGTTAAATGAAAACAAAATCTCCAAAATATTGTTACTTTTTAAACAAAGCGATTATTATTATTAATTAATTTAGAATTATATAAAAGCCCCTTAGATATTCTCACAGGTCCTAACGGAAAATGCCCCTTAGATATTCATTTAGAACCCTCCAATCCTCTGAATCTAATCAAGTCATTGAAAAAAATATTTTTAGATATACTGTAGGCCTACCATAGGCAAAATAAGTATTGGTTATACTACAATTAGAGGGTGGAAATGTTATGCCCCTTAGATATTTATTTAGAATCCTCCAATCCTCTTATGCTGTAGCCTACTCCTGATCATCACGTTGTACAGAGCAATATTTTCCATTCCATCGTAACGGAAACCCTGAGGGTTTTGTTTTTCGCTTTTCTCAGAATAGAAACCATAATATTATTCAAATTAATTAAGCAAAATGTCTTAAAATCAATCCCATGTACTACGTTATTACAAAAAAGGTTTTAAATTCTCTAGTAATGACAATATGGGAGACTATCAAATGCTTCTCAAAGTTGCCCTTGGGTGGTCGAACTAGCAGTAACTTGCAATAACGTATAAAATGGCTGAACATTAAGTAACGTGCCATAGAATGCTGCAGCAGCCAACAAGGTGTGCTGCAGCATAATGAAACTTTTAAAGGAGGAACCACTGTAGCAAATGTTGAATCGAACTGAACGCACCCCAGAACTGACTTTCTCACAGTCGTTCTACAAACAAATTGTCAAGCGTGATTACTTTCTAAACTGTTAAAACTAGACCAACAGTTTAAATAATAAAGAAATGATTGGGATTTCAGTTGTGGTTGGGATATATTAACTAAATTAACAGGAAAATATTGGATGCATTTTCTCTTCAAAATTCACCAGAAACAAGACGTGTGTGTGTGTGTGTGTGTCATGGTTGGGGTCAATTAGGAATTTCTGAATTTAATTCAATTCCAACAATGAATTTGAATTTAATTTGAATTGGCCACACCCCACAGGAAGAAGAATTTGAATTGAATTTGAATTGAAGAAAGTAGAACTAAATTTAAAGCAATTAAAACCAATTAAACTTTCAAATATTTTATCAAAAGTATATGCCACTCACTTATTAATGCAAATAATTACATATACCATTTCAAATATTAGTTTGATTATAACTCAAAGATGTCAAACAGTATTTCTCTTTGTCATGAGATGTTAGATTGTTCCCTTCCATACTGCAGTGTTTGATCTAATACATTTTGGGAAATGTATTTTTTCTGATATTTAAAAACATTAAGGGAATTATTAATTATTATAGACAACCCACAACATGATCTTATAATATTTCCAGACCACTATAAATACTTGATTGTTTTAGGATAATATGTTTTACAAATGAAATGTTTGAACCTTCTGCTACATGGTATTGGTAGCCATACATAATGTCAAAATAAAAATGTCTATGGTGTGTAGAATAAATAAGCCATTTGAATTTCATTAAATTAAATTCTACTTTAATTCAAGAACAATTCACAACTCAATTCAGAATTGACCCCAACCCTGGTCTGTGTGTGCGTGTGCAAACATGGCTGACTGTCTTTTTTTGCGGCGGAATACCTGCATTGCAGTGGCTGTGCATAGCAGTGCATAGCGGCCATGGCTCAGTCAACAGACAGAGCAGTGTGTGTGCAGAGCAGAGCAGGGCTTGTGCAGGGTCATAATGAAAGAGCAGCACATGGAGCTGAAACTATTGTGCCACAGACATTTATTCTTACCCAATTCCAAATCAAAACAAGTGCTTTCAATACTATTTAAAATATAAGAGAACCTGCAACAAATAACATGTTTAAATAACATGGATGAATGACGTCGATAGATAATGTAGTAATGTGTAATTTGTTCAATTGTAGGCCTATATTTATCTATCAACCTCCTTCGCCCTTTTGCCAATTTGAACCAAAACACATTTTTTCACAGTATCCATATTTGTTATGTACTATACATCAAACTTTTGAATCATTCTGATAATCTGTATAACAAAGCCTCCTCAGAGTACAAATAATTAATTCCCATTCAACAAATGTGTAATGTGGTTGATGCAGACCGTTTTTTTAAATGTATCTGTATCTCTCCTTACTGTAGATGATGTCATCACTGTTAAAGATTAACAGGAAGGAGTGGAGTGTTAACTTAGCTCCGCTCTGGTAGCCTATTGAACCTGAACCCCCGTGTCATGACACCTGCTACTTAATATTATTTATATCAAGTGGAAGCTGTATGTATGATGATATAGGCCACGATCATAGAGCCAAATCCTTACTGTTAATACTATAAGCCAAATCAAGTACTAATCCAGGTCATTTTGACACATCTCTCTCCCTCTGTCATCTTTCTTTCTTGGTAAAGAAATGTTGTTTTTTTGCTGTGATTCTGAAGTTTATATGTTACCCAAAGAAAATTGTTCTTCAATAATGATCTCTATGTGACATCCAGTAACCACATATTTCTTTCTTTCTCTCTCTCTTTCTCACAGTGGCCCCCACATCCCCTAGTCTGCGTTTTGAGGTCTTCAAGCCTTGCATCGATGACAAGGACCTGGCCTTCTGCCTCAACGAGGGCGAGTGCTCCATCATTGAGACAGTAGCAGGAGTGCACAGACACTGCAGGTGAGTCTCTTGGTGTGTGGGGGTGTGTCTGTGTCTGTATTAGTTCACTGTGTCTAACTTGTCCTAGCCCGAAGATTCAGACCTTACGGTTGCAATAATTACATATTCCCTGTAAGGTCTGAATGGCAGGCTGCCGTGATCAGGACACCTCGGAGCAGGCGCAAGAGATTGCTCGGAAAACATACCTCAATCCAGGGATGGGAGAGGGGCTGTACTCATAATTATCACATTATCCAAAATGATACATCAAGAAGATTGAAATACTGCTAGTTTTTAATTAACCCTCTACTCCACACATACTTTTTTTCATAACAAGTGTTTTGAAGATTTAAGCTTTCTGATAATGTAGCAATAATAAAAAATGTATCTTCTACCCACCACACAAATACGTTTTTTTTTTGCCTCATGGAAATGCTGTGCCATACGAGTACTAAAACACCAAGGAAAATCAGATATTTTCAAAACATTTATTAAGTCAAATATAGTAGAAACAAGCACTCTTTTCGTAAGAAAAGGAAATGATTCTGGCGTCCATTCTTCCTCGCTGTCACTATCCTCAAGCTCACTGTCCTCACTGCTCAATTAGGCTCCTTTAACCCTGTGTCCATTGCCTGTGAATGTCAGTGGATATGTTGGCAAAAACATTGACCAAGGCATTATATTGCCCTGACAAACTGCACAACGCTGCCCTGAGGCAACAAAAATAAAACTACATTTTTGAAATGCAGTGCCGTGAAAAAGGATTTGCCCCCTTCCTGATTTCTTATTGTTTTACACATTTGTCACACTTAAATGTTTCAGATCAACAAACACATTTCAGTATTACACAAAGATAACCCAAATAAACACAAAATGCAGTGTTTAAGTGATAATTGTATTTATTAAGGGAAAAAAAGCTATCCGAAACTTCATGGCCCTATGTGAAAAAGTAATTGCCCCATAAACCTAATAACTGGTTGTGCCACCCTCAGCAGCAACAACTGCAATCAAGCGTTTGCGATAACTGGCAATGAGTCTTTCACATCGCTGTGGAGAAATTTTGGCCCACTCTTCTTTGCAGAATTGTTTTAATTCAGCCACATTGGAGGGTTTTTGAGCATGAACCGCCTTTTTAAGATCATGCCACAGCATCTCAATCGGATTCAAGTCCGGACTTTGACTAGGCCACTCCAAAACCTTCATTTTGTTTTTTTTAAGACATTCAGAGGTGGACTTGCTGGTGTGTTTTGGATCATTGTCCTGCTGCAGAACGCAAGTGCGCTTCAGCTTGAGGTCACAAACTGATGGCCGGACGTTCTCCTTCACGATTCTTTGGTAGAGAGCAGAATTCATGGTTCCATCCATCACAGCAAGTCGTCCAGGTCCTGAAGCAGCAAAGCAGCCCCAGACCATCACACTACCATCACCATATTTGACTGTTGGTATGATGTTCTTTTTCTGAAATGCTGTGTTACTTTTACGCCAGATGTAATGGGACGCACACCTTCCAAAAAGTTCAACTTTTGTTTCGTCAGTCCACAGAATATTTTTCCAAAAGTCTTGGGGATCATCAAGATGTTTTTTGACAAAAGTGAGACAAGCCTTTCTGTTATTTTTGGTCAGCAGTGGTTTTTGCCTTGGAACTCTGCCATGGATGCCATTTTTGCCCAGTCTCTTTCTTATGGTTGAGTCATGAACACTGACCTTAACTGAGGCAAGTGAGGCCTGCAGTTATTTAAATGTTGTTGTGGGTTCTTTTGTGACCTCTTGGATGAGTCGTCGCTGCACTCTTGGGGTGATTTTGGTAGGCCGGCCACTCCTGGGAAGGCTCACCACTGTTCCAAATTTTCTCAATTTGTGGATAATGACTCTCACCGTGGTTCGCTGGAGTCCCAAAGCTTTAGAAATGGCTTTGTAACCCTTTCCAGACTGATAGGTGTCAATTACTTTGTTTCTCATCTGTTCCTGAATTTCTTTAGATCGTAGCATGTTGTCTTGCTTTTTGAGATCTTTCGGCCTACTTCACTTTGTCAGACAGGTTCAACTTAAGTGATTTCTTGATTCAACAGGTCTGGCAGTAATCAGGCCTGGGTGTGGCTAGTGAAATTGAACTCAGCTTTCCAAAAAATGTGATTAACTACAGTAAATTCATGATTTAACAAGGGGGGGCAATTACATTGTCACATTGGGCCATGAAGGTTCGGACAGCTTTTTTCCCTTAATAAATACAATTATCACTTAAAAACTGCATTTTGTGTTTCCTTGGGTTACCTTTGTGTAATATTAAAATGTGTTTGTTGATCTGAAACATTTAAGTCAAATGTGCAGAAAAATAAGAAATCAGGAAAAGGGCAAATACTTTTTCACAGCACTGTATATACAGTATATAAAGTAATATCTTCAAAACCTATCAAATATGCTTCATTAGAGATTCCTACAAAAGTACATACTTTTTATTGTCAAGTTATCTCTATTTAAACATGCAAAATAATTAAATATATCTTACCTTTCACTCACACCATGCGCTCACGTTGCTCTGCTTCCTGAAAGAAGGTTCCTACCCCAACTTATACAGTGAGGGAAAAAACGTATTTGATCCCCTGCTGATTTTGTACATTTGCCCACTGACAAAGAAATGATCAGTCTATAATTTTAATGGTAGGTTTATTTGAACAGTGAGAGACAGAATAACAACTAAAAAATCCAGAAAAACCAATGTGAAAAATTGTATAAATTGATTTGCATTTTAATGAGGGAAATAAGTATTTGACCCCCTCTCAATCAGAAAGATTTCTGGCTCCCAGGTATCTTTTATACAGGTAACGAGCTGAGATTAGGAGCACACTCTTAAAGGGAGTGCTCCTAATCTCAGTTTTTTACCTGTATAAAAGACACCTGTCCACAGAAGCAATCAAACAATACGATTCCAAACTCCCCACCATGGCCAAGACCAAAGAGCTCTCCAAGGATGTCAGGGACAAGATTGTAGGCCTACACAAGGCTGGAATGGGCTACAAGACCATCGCCAAGCAGCTTGGTGAGAAGGTGACAACAGTTGGTGCGATTATTCGCAAATGGAAGAAACACAAAAGAACTGCCAATCTCCCTCGGCCTGGGGCTCCATGCAAGATCTCACCTCGTGGAGTTGCAATGATCATGAGAACAGTGAGGAATCAGCCCAGAACTACACGGGAGGATCTTGTCAATGATCTCAAGGCAGCTGGGACCATAGTCACCAAGAAAACAATTGGTAACACACTATGCCGTGAAGGACTGAAATCCTGCAGCGCCCGCAAGGTCCCCCTGCTCAAGAAAACACATATACATGCCCGTCTGAAGTTTGCCAATGAACATCTGAATGATTCAGAGGACAGCTGGGTGAAAGTGTTGTGGTCAGATGAGACCAAAATGGAGCTCTTTGGCATCAACTCAACTCGCCGTGTTTGGAGGAGGAGGAATGCTGCCTATGACCCCAAAAACACCATCCCCACCGTCAAACATGGAGGGGAAACATTATGCTTTGGGGGTGTTTTTCTGCTAAGGGGACAAGACAACTTCACCGCATCAAAGGGACGATGGACGGGGCCATGTACCGTCAAATCTTGGGTGAGAACCTCCTTCCCTCAGCCAGGACATTGACAATGGGTCGTGGATGGGTATTCCAGCATGACAATGACCCAAAACACACGGCCAAGGCAACAAAGGAGTGGTTTAAGAAGAAGCACATTAAGGTCCTGGAGTGGCCTAGCCAGTCTCCAGACCTTAATCCCATAGAAAATCTGTGGAGGGAGCTGAAGGTTCGAGTTGCCAAACGTCAGCCTCGAAACCTTAATGACTTGGAGAAGATCTGCAAAGAGGAGTGGGACAAAATCCCTTCTGAGATGTGTGCAAACCTGGTGGCCAACTACAAGAAACGTCTGACCTCTGTGATTGCCAACAAGGGTTTTGCCACCAAGTACTAAGTCATGTTTTCCGGAGGGGTCAAATACTTATTTCCCTCATTAAAATGCAAATCAATTTATAATGTTTTTCTGGATTTTTTTGTTGTTATTCTGTCTCTCACTGTTCAAATAAACCTACCATTAAAATTATAGACTGATCATTTCTTTGTCAGTGGGCAAACGTACAAAATCAGCAGGGGATCAAATACTTTTTTCCCTCACTGTACATCATACCAACTTCTGTACCTCATTGGATTGTTTACAGGATTGTTACATGTCATTGCATATTGTCATGTGTAGGATAAAAAAACATGTATAATTATATAGGGGCTAAAAGGTTTTCTGTTGCCTGAGGTCAACAATGTGCAGTAGAGGGTTAAACTGCCATTTTCTACATACTAGGCTAGCTAATTCTAAAGCAACCCATTGGATACAACAACACTTCCAATGGCTACTCATCCCAATGATCCGCATCACATTTTCATGGAATCCAATGGGCTGCTATAGTATTAGCTAGCATAGCATCCTGTGGAAAACAGCAATTTAAATGAAAAAATCCTATCATCTTGATTCACCATTCAACATTTCGGGATAATTAGGAGTACAGCAACATATTCCATCCCTGGATTGAGGTACATTTTTCCAGCCATATACCACGCCCGGGCTCTGGCAGTCCATATTCTGGCATAGCACCGCTAATTCCAGAAGATGTTTCGGTCGACTTCTTTATGGTATTATCTCCAATGCGGATATTGGGTGACTTGGTGGTATGACAAATGCAGAACTATATAGTTCAATTATACCCCACCCTCCCCAGGGAACTTCAATGTTGTGTTAGGTACATACAAGCAAATTTAAAACACACATAGCAGTGCAATACATTGAAATAATTAAAAAGAGAACATGTATACCGTCACCCAATACAATAGAATATAATGCAATGTATCAGACACATCTTCCTTGTGGTGGCAACGTGGAGCCTATTCTCTACTCTCCTCTTTGCTTCGCTTTTCTTCCTCACTAAGTACGGACCCGTTTTTTGGACATCTTTTTTTGGTACTGTCCGGACCGGCCGTCTTCTTTTTTTGGTGCGGTCTGGTCGACAGATGTAGTTTTGGTCCGGTCCAGACCAAATCTGAACCAATCATAGATGTCTATAATTGGTTAAGATTTTGTCTGGTCCGGCCTTGATTTGGCCCAAACTTCGACATCTATGATTCACAAGTTTGGACAGCACAATACAGTACAGTAGATCACAGCAGAGTACAGTACATTATTGTACAATAAAGTATAGATTAGTACAGTAGAGTATAGTTTACTCTAATGTACTCTATTCTACTGAACTAAACTGTACTGTACTCTACTGTACTGTGCCGTACTGTACTGGGCTGTTCAAACTTGTGAAACATAGCCTAGAACTCTATGATTGGTTCATATTTGCTCTGGTCTGGACCATACTTGTTTGGGGGCAGAACTCATTCGAATAATACCCAGCATGCTTTGCAAGTGTTAGTTTTTACATTTTGGCCATTCAGCAGATGCTCCTATACTTATGCATCAACTAGGTATATAAACAACAACATATCACAATCATAGCAAGAAAAAAACAGCTGTTATTGAGAATGGTATTGTAGTTGAAGTGGTCTGTTGTTTTAAACTATAGGGTGGACTACTTTGAACATCATGCCTGATTTATGTTCAAACACGACCTTCATTCAGAACTGAAAATGAACCTGATTTTCACTTTCGGAAAATACATATTTTCAATGTCTGGAAAATAGATATTGTCAACGTCTGGAAAAGACGCCTTTTAAACGTCCAGAAAATACATATTTTTACCTTTCATTCAGAACCTAAAATTTACCTAACATCTACGTCTGAAAAATGTATTTTACATGATTTTCTATGTAATTTGCATACTGTGTCTCTTCTATTCAGCTGCAACAAAACACAACCTGCTAGTTTCACAGCTAAACCTACTTAACGTAATTGATGAGGGATAGACTGGAGCTGTGCCCCGAGTTCCACCATGATGACTGGTGTGGTTGCTCAAAACAGTACACTTTTGTGACAGACCATCTCTCCAACCACACTCATGGGTATAATTAACGAAGGGATCGATGGTAGAGAGGAAGGACAGGGGGGACTTAACCCGAGGACTAGCCCGCTTCGGAAGTGCCAGTGTTTTGAAGCAATGATTACAGGTTTCTTTCAAGAGATTCTATTGAATGGTTATTTCTGAATGAGAAGAATTGGATAGTAAATGGTTCTAAATACATGGGACCGTGGCGGTATAATAGCGGCTTTCTCACAAACGGAGCTCCACTGTTGTACTATTATTGTTGTGAATTCCTGCTGTTGGAAATAACAGTAAAGAGGTTGTAAAGATGATAGTGAAACGTGCCGGTGCCTATCACTGGATGGGTCTTCCACCAATCACAGTTTGGCAGCATCCGAGCATCTCTGATGACCATATACGGATTGAATCAAATATAATTTAATCAGAGAGGAGTCCAATAAGATGCCAATATCAACCTTTTCTCTTGTTTTCCCTGACCCTGTTTAAACGTGTGGGGATATATGAAAGGCAATACTTTATTTTCTCTGGAATTACTTGATTTTGGAAAACATGGTCATTGTGGATGTTGCTTCAAAGCCTAACACAACTGGACAGTGCTTTCTAAGGTGATGATCATTCAAAACACCTGTATGCTTATGTATAGGTCTATATATGAGGCCAAGCCCGGAAAAGATTGTGCCATTATACAATACATAGCCTATTATTACGAAAGAAAATACTGATTTACGATATCTTTAATACATAATTAGCCTACAATTATAGTGAATTTGTATTTGGTCTAGAATAGCCTAATAATAGGGAGGGCATTTTTTATATTTTCATAATTAATAGGCTTACACATTATCATTAGCTCCAGAATATCTCACCACCGTGCGTTTCCATCTTCTCCCCTCTCTGCTTCATTCCAGAGAGAGGGGCTGTCAACAGTTTAATTAAATATGTTTCCTTGTGAAAACATGTTACTATAGATGTTACCAAGCAGATTTCACTTGGTTTCCCAAATTAAGCACTGGGTAGCTGCAGGAACAGGATTGGGGAGCCCATGGCATACAGAGTTTGGGCGGAATGTAACCTGTTGCCAGGTGAAATAATCGGAGTAGCCTACCAACATGAGTGAAACGAACCGGCAGGAAAGTGGCCTCCATTCGAGTGTATACAGATTACGTCTTTTTTCCTCTGCCCCTGTTCCTGCCCATTTGATAATGGGCCATTCTAAATCAAAACTAATTTCAAATATAAGTAAAGACAAGATTAAATTGACAATAGTCTGATAGGTGAAAATATGATCACTTGATGAGGCAACAGCATGTGCAGCCTGAGGCAAATCATCAATAGCCTATAGTCGCATCATGCAGCCCATATATCTTTTGATTGTTAAGGCATTCTATGGATTGTACCTAGCGTATTGGACCTGTTTCAATTGATCACTTTTACGCTCAACATAGCCACTTCATATGCGCACTTGCTCTAGAATAGGAAAAACATTCTTTCTACTTTATTCAGTTAAGTTCAATTATTACTATTAATCATAAAATATAAAATAATGGCACAGGACTTAGAAGCATGTCTTGTCTGCTAAATTCTACAGCCTATGGCATGGCACATAGCTAAATAACATACAGTAGGCCAACTTTTCTTCTGAAATACAATTTCTTCATATCAAAATGTTTCTTTAGACCTGCCTAAAATAAATAATGGATTTATTGTGATGGTGTATATTCAGTTATTTATTATACTTTTTTAAATGTAGATGTTCCAAAGGCACGTATCAGCGCTTGTATGCTGCTTGTATGCATGGAGGCCTGGAAATGCTAATGTTTGTGGTCAATTAATGTGAGACCGGCATTCTTTTGCATGACAATAACCTGGCCGACAAAATGTCATGACCACCACAGCTCTAGTTCAGAGGCCTAATTTGCTAACTGATCTTGTTCCCTGACACCCACATAATGAGTTTGACGGAACAGGTAGATGAAATAACCCATTGTAACTGTATGCCGTCCTACGCTGGCTTTAGATGAGAAGGTACAGATATTGGTCGATACACATACTGTATTATATCACCAAAAGGGCTATCTTGTACGATAGAGCTGTCAACTATGATGTCCATATTAGGACAGTCTCAGCTTTACAAGTAGTTGTGTCAGTCTCACAATGACACTACTCCTTGTGAGGTTGAGCCTGTCCGAATATGGACACCGTAGAGAACAGGAAGGGAGTCAGTGTAATGTGATTACCACATTAAGGATACCCAAACCGTCC
>QNTS01001343.1:7033-65637 GCA_003317085.1 Hucho hucho
CACCCTTTGCCTTGATGACAGCTTTGCACACTCTAGGCATTCTCTCAACCAGCTTCATGAGGTATTCAGTCTGGAATGCTTTTCTAATAGTCTTGAAGGAGTTCCCACATACGCTGTGCACTTGTTCGCAGATTTTCATTCACTTTTCATTCACGGTCCAACTCATCACAAACCATCTCAATTGGGTTGAGGTCCGGTGATTGTGGAGGCCAGGTCATTTGATGCAGCACTCCATCACTCTCCTTCTTGGTCAAATAGCCCTTACACAGCCTGGAGGTGTGTTTTGGGTCATTGTCATGTTGAAAAACAAATGATAGTCCCACTAAGTGCAAACCAGATGGGATGGCATATCGCTGCAGAATGCTGTGGTAGCAATGCTGGTTAAGTGTGCCTTGAATTCTAAATAAATCACTGACAGTGTCACCAGCAAAACACCCCCACACCTCCATGCTTCACGGTGGGAACCACACATGCAGAAACCACACATCTGTTCACCTACTCTGCATTTCACAAAGACACGGTGGTTGGGACCAAAAATCGCAAAGGACAGATTTTCACCTGTCTATTGACCATTGTCCTTTAGTAGTGGTTTCTAACAAGGCACACCTGTCAATTGAAATGCATTCCAGCTGACTACCTCATGAAGCTGGTTGAGAGAATGTCAAGCATGTCATCAAGGCAAAGGGTGGCTACTTTGAAGAAACTCAAATTCATTAAACAATTTTTTGGTTACTACATGATTCCATGTGTGTTATTTCATAGTTTTTATGTCTTCACTATTATTATACAATGTAGAAAATAGTAAGAATAAAAAATAACTTTAATGGGTAGGTGTGTCCAAACTTTTGACTGGTACTGTACGTGGGGATTATAAGAACCAACAACAGACCTCACACTACGAATAGCCAGTGAAGTATAAGACACAAACTATACTGACCCCAGTCTGAGTCTTATAGAACTCCTGCTACCTTAGGCTATAATAGTCTTTGATTGGGTTGAATTGACTGTGTAGTGTGAAATTATAATTCTAGATACTCTTTCGATTGACAGATACTGAGATATTGAATTGGTCGATACTTTGTGGATTGACTGATACCTGCGCTGCCAGGACCCCTAATAAAAGTGGATGAATGGAAAACAAAATGACTTGTTTAATGCTTTGCTCTTACAGTCCCCTGTTTACAGTCCATTCTGTTCACCCTGAAAACCAAGTTGGAACAGTGACGTAAGCTAGCATTGTCAAGGCGTCACAGAACACCCACACACTGCATCCTATACATCGTTTTGCAACTGTATCCACTGTCATGCAATAGTCAGAGACAGGAACTTCAGAAGGCTGTGTCAGCAAAGGGGGGCCTCAACATGTTTCCTGTCTTCCATGAGCATCTTCATAGTAATCTGTGTCAAATCAATTTCAGACTGCAAATATCACCCATATTTTGATATCACTATTGGACAGTCCCTCTGAGTAATATGAGTAATAAGTCAAAGTCAAAGTCAAAGACAAGTACACATACTCTATGCTTTAATTCAGAGATGACTGCAAGTTCTTTCTGGTGTGGGTTCACTTACTTCAATGTTTCTTTTCCATTGTTTTGCTATTAGGAATAAGCTTGTTATTGTTCAAAATAGCTAATTTGAGGTTGAATATTTTATGGCACCCTGATGAGATGTTGCAATGGGGAGTTTATGTTACCAATTTAAAATGTGCTCCTTTCCATGACAACTTGGTAAATGTGTTCAAACCAGTTTTAAAATAAGTCAATGTACTCAATCACCCACACCCTCCCCACTGCCCATTTTCTCTTAGATTTTTGTTTGCGAGGGCTGTTATCCTGACATTTATTTCCAGCTTCAAATGCAGTCCAACCTATAATTTAACCCTCTTAAACAGCGAGATAATTGTTTATCTGCGTGGCAGCATTGAATGGCTTTTTCAAGGTTTCGTTGTTTGATGCATTAGTGATGCCAGAACTGGCAATTACTGGACGACTTCTTTTCGGGCAACTTGCTCTCAAACTAAATGCCATGACACTGTAGTCTACAGAGATGTCTTCACTTAGACCAAAGCACCATGACAGCTATACTTATCTTCCAGGTTTCACATCAAACTAAAGTGAAAGTCATGTGTCTGAACAGAACTATAGTTACGTGATGGATATCGCCTTGTATATTGCAGCTGAATTCACGTGACTCTTCAAAAAGCAGCTATTGAAATTATGATAGACGATAGATGGATGACAGATGCCATGAAAGAGAAGTTAGTGAAACAATACTTGTGTTGTAAGGATTTATAAAAGTCAAAATACACTCTCTGACTGTTCCTGATAGATAAGAGAGAAAATAGACTGGTGCCAGTAGTGCGACTGCTATTGATCATTCAGTTTCCTCTTGGATTTAACGCTTACAGAAACTGCCTAACTGCTCATACTTGAAAAGTAAGAGTATTCCTCATCAATTTATTTCAGGGGGGAATCAACTGGAAAGGAGCCGTGTGGGAGGAGCCGCAAAACATAGACGGAGGACCACGATCTCCAGAGGTTTGTATTACAATCGTCTCTGAACATTCACGTGACCAACACTTACACCCAAATCTCTGCCCCTGTACACAGTCCTTAAATTCACCCTCCTTGGTTGTTTGAACATCAGAACCAGGTTTTTCCTCAACGTTACTGAGACATCTGTCCAAGCCAGCTTTTAGATGGACAGTTGATGCCTTTGCTTGGCACTTCTGCCTCTTTTCAGTTGAGCAGTATGTAAATAGAAAAGTCTGTTTCAGAGGAGCATGGAGAGACATAAAAACAGACCTGCAATTATTTCATAGCTCTTAAAGGCCCAGTGCAAAAACGTGATTTGTCTGTGTTTTATATATATTTCCACGCTAGGAGGTTGGAATAATACTGTGAAATTGTGAAAATGATGATAATGCCCTTTTAGTGTAAGAGGTGTTTGAAAAGACGGCCTGAAATTTCAGTCTGTTTTCGTGGGATGGAGTTTTGGCAATTAGTTAGACTAAAAAGAAAGAAAGGGAGTTCCAAAACTCTGCCAATAACACCCCCCCCCCCCCCATCCCCCCCCACTGAGACCACTCCTAGACAGAAATTGCTCTTTGCTAAGAAGCTATTTTTGTTTCTTTTTTACCATTTTAATTAGAACAATCACAGAAGGTACTTAATTGTTACCCAGAAATCATTTAATAATGAGATAAAAACTGCTGCATTGGACCTTTAAGATTCCTGAGCTCTTACTCAGTATTTACCGTCGAAGGGCACGTTGAGGCTGCAAATTAGAACCACTCGCTCTGGCATCAAATGCTCCGCAGTCACGCACAGGGCTTACTCTCCGAAAGGGTACAGCACCAGGGCAAATAAAAGCGTGGGAATACAAGTCAGTATAAGTAGTGTAAGCACCTTTGCAATGATAACACACCAGTGCCTTCTCCTTTAGTTGGAACTAGTACTCAGAATTCCCCCTCGGATCCAGTATAAAGATACAGTACGTACACACACACACACACACACACACCTGTAGGGTTTTATCAGAGTATCTTCACGGTATCATTTCAAGCACTGTACCGGCCCTTTAGATTCTACAGTAGACTTGACACTCTCCGTCAACAACTAAAGTCAAAGAACGCCGTCTGGTGTCAGTCCTGGCTGTAGTTCCGAACACAAAGCAATGATTCCTAAAATTGGATGCAAGACTATGTGGTAAAGTCAAAAGAATGAGACCACAGACACCCTTAGAGCCTCAGTGTATAAAGGCAGAGGGGGGAGAGAGAGGGGGAGAAAAAGAAAGAAAGAGAGAGAGGAGAGTGGGAGAGAAAAAGACAAAGAGAGAGAGAGAGCAATAGCAGCTGTAATGGCCGGCTGTGGGGGTTAGCTAATTATACCCTTAATGGAGCCCTAATGAAGGGTGTTGAATTCACAGTGGATGATGTCACGGCCACAATCTCCTTCTCAACACCCTTGTCAGATCCAGTAGTCCGTTGGGGTAGATAATGCCTGTCTGTGTGTGTGTGTGTGTGCCAATGACCATTGAGAGTGAGGAATCATTGTTGTTTTCGAGGAGGACCGAGGATTGCTCCATACACACAGTCATCATGTGACTCATCTTGAGCCCACGACTTCTCCAAAAACCCAACTGCTGCACTAAGAGGAACCGCAGCACACAAACCGCAATAACAAAGGAAAGACCAGGGAGAGCGAAGATGGTGCAACGTAAAAATGTGGCAACAGGCGAACAACTAAGAACTGTAACTGCGGTGAAGGCCAATATAGACTGAGAACTATCCCTTTCATTGACGGCTGGTGGAAGATTCTGAACAAACACCACCCGAAAACGCAAAAAAGATATTGTTTCCAAACTAAGGACACCAGTCAGTGCGAATGTGGACAAACAGACAAAGACACTTTAGTGTTTGTCCGTGTCCCCATGCTGTTGCACCGAGAGGATGATTCATCAGAGTAGGATGCCACATAAGTGGCTTTGTGTCACTCTCCCTCTCCTTTAATCTGGGCTTTGCGCAAAAAAGAGGTGTTGAGGCGGAGGGGGTTTTCTGGGGAGTCGTCAGGTGCAGACATTGATAAGACTCACTTGAAGCACTAAGCAAGCACACACTAATGTAGGATTTTACAGTTTGGCTTGTCCTGGGTCTTGGTGTGCAGTAAGAGAGAGGGGAATTTACAGACTTAACTTTGAGTCCAGATCTTGGACACTTCCATGTTTCTTCCCCCTTCCCACACAACTTGGCTGAGAACATACAGAATTTCTCATCCTCAGTTAGTTTCCTATATTGAATATAAATTAAAATGTAGGTATTACAAACACCAGGCTATGGGATCGGAAAAAGTGTAAATTTCTATTCTATGGACAAGCAAACCAGAGGTGCGATCAACAAGGATTCCGTTGGTGGCAAACATGTCATTAAAACCTCCTAGAGTTGATGTCTTCACCCCGGCGGAAATCGAATGGCATAAAAAAATTAATCCCCATAAAAATCTCAGTTTAAGCATGTTTTTTTGGCATGGGTTCCATCCTAATACACCGCATCCGCCGATGTCGCATTTCCGCAACCGCGGTGAAAGGTGACAGAGCTAGAGTGGTGTTTGTCAGACTATGAGACATCCCGAGAATCGGGATTCTCACAAAATCGTCAGTTTTGCTCTACGGCTCCCACAAGCATCTTGGGATTCGTCTGAAGTCAGTACAGCCCATCTGCCAACTTCTGTCTGTAGCATCCGAACAGTTTGGGCTACACACTAATAAACTCAGCAAAAAAAGATACGTCACTTTTTCAGGACCCTGTCTTTCAAAGATAATTCGTAAAAATCTAAATAACTTCTTCATTGTAAAGGGTTTAAACACTGTTTCCCATGCTTGTTCAATGAACCATAAAGAATTAATGAACATGCACCTGTGGAACGGTCGTTAAGACACTAACAGCTTACAGACGGTAGGCAATTAAGGTCACAGTTATGAAAATGTAGGACACTAAAGAGGCCTTTCTACTGACTCTGAAAAACACCAAAAGAAAGATGCCCAGGGTCCCTGCTCATCTGTGTGAAAGTGCCTTATACATGCTGCAGATGTGGCCAGGGCAATAAATTGCAATGTCCGTACTGTGAGACGCCTAAGACAGCGCTACAGGGAGACAGGACGGACAGCTGATCGTCCTCGCAGTGTCAGACCACGTGTAACAACACCTGCACAGGATCGGTACATCGGAACATCACACCTGCGGGACAGGTACAGGACTGCCCAAGTTACACCAGGAACGCACAATCCCTCCATCAGTGCTCAGACTGTCCGCAATAGGCTGAGAGTTGCTGGACTGAGGACTTGTAGGCCTGTTGTAAGGCAGGTCCTCACCAGACATCACCGGCAACAACTTCGCCTGTGGGCACAAACCCACCGTCGCTGGACCAGACTGGACTGGCAAAAAGTGCTCTTCACTGACGAGTCGCTGTTTTGTCTCACTAGGGCTGATGGTCGGATTTGCTCATCTTGACATGACCCTCCAGCATGACAATGCACCAGCCATACTGCTCGTTCTGTGCATGATTTCCTGCAAATCAGGAATGTCTGATTGAACTGTTAGGGAAGAGAAGACAACGCAGCTACTAGTCAGACTCAATCTCACAGGCACAAACATGTCTTGTCACATTACCACGGTAACCTCCCGTAATATTTTGGTTAAGACTCAGGTCACAAAACATTTCATTAAATAATATACCACAATACTTCTTACTAGTAATACATTTATTTTTCAGAAACTTTAGAAAGCATGTACAGTTGAAGTCGGAAGTTTACATACACTTAGGTTAAAGTCATTAAAACCCGTTTTACAACCACTCCACACATTTCTTGTTAACAAACTATAGTTTTGGCAAGTCGGTTACGACATGACACAGGTAATTTTTCCAACAATTGTTTACAGACAGATTATTTCACTTTAGTGGGTAAGAAGTTTACATACACTAAGTTGACTGTGCCTTTAAACAGCTTGGAAAATTCCAGAAAATGATGTCATGGCATTAGAAGCTTCTGATAGGCTAATTGACATCATTTGAGTCAATTGGAGGTGTACCTGTGGATGTATTTCAAGGCTTACCTTCAAACTCAGTGCCTCTTTGCGTGACATCATGGGAAAATCTAAAGAAATCAGTCAAGACCTCAGAAAATAATTGTAGACCTCCACAAGTCTGGTTCATCCTTGGGAGCAATTTCTAAACGCCTGAAGGTACCACGTTCATCTGTACAAACAATAGTACGTAAGTATAAACACCAATGGACCACGCAGCCGTCATACCGCTCAGGAAGGAGACACATTCTGTCTCCTAGAGATGAACGTACTCTGGTGCGAAAAGTGCAAATCAATCCCAGAACAACAGCAAAGGACCTTGTGAAGATGCTGGAGGAAACAGGTACAAAAGTATCTATATCCAACAGTAAAACAAGTCCTAAATCGACATAACCTGAAAGGCCGCTCAGCAAGGAAGAAGCCACTGCTCCAAAACCGTCAAAAAAAGACAGACTATGGTTTGCAACTGCACATGGGGACAAAGATTGTACTTTTTGGAGAAATGTCCTCTGGTCTGGTGAAACAAAAATAGAACTGTTTGGCCATAATGACCATCATTATGTTTGGAGGAAAAAGGGGGAGACTTGCAAGCCGAAGAACACCATGCCAACCGTGAAGCAAGGAGGTGGCAGTATCATGTTGTGGGGGTGCTTTGCTGCAGGAGGGACTGGAGCACTTCACATAAAATATGGCATCATGAGGAAGAAAAATTATGTGGATATATTGAAGCAACATCTCAAGACATCAGTCAGGAAGTTAAAGCTTGGTCGCAAATGGGTCTTCCAAATAGAACATTTGTGGGCAGAACTGAAAAGTGTGCGCGAGCAAGGAGGCCTACAAACCTGACTCAGTTAGTTACACCAGCTCTGTCAGGAGGAATGGGCCAAAATCCACCCAACTTATTGTGGGAAGCTTGTGGAAGGCTACCCGAAACGTTTGACCCAAGTTAAACAATTTAAAGGCAATGCTACCAAATACTAATTGAGCGACTGTAAACTTTTGACCCACTGGGAATGTGATGAAAGAAATAAAAGCTGAAATAAATAATACTCTCTACTATTATTCTGACATTTCAAATACTTAAAATAAAGTGGTGATCCTAACTGACCTAAGACAGGGAAGTTTTACTAGAATTAAATTTTAGCTGCAATAATCAAACTGCAAATTACTTTGCTATTCCTACTACATAGAAAGCCTACATGGCCACATGATTATTTGAAGTGGCAGTTTCACCCCGAAACAGAAACCTACGTGTGCCACACACTACCTTCTCAGACTGTTAGCTAACATTAGCGAATGTTCACAGCTAACACAAAATGAAATATGTTAGCTAACGTTCCAGAAAGAATTTCCCTTTTTGAACGCACCTCTGGCCTAAATAACAGGTGAATTCCAAGAGCAACAAGAAAATGCAGAGAAAGAGGCGAGAGTAAAAGAAGAGGCGAGAGTTGCAATTGAAAATCTGCTGGATATTGAAAGAGAAAGTATGTAAATAAATATGCTATAGCATATCCTGTCAATATATGTTTTACACATTTCAACTCCTCAAATCAAAATCAAATCAATGTTTATTTGATCGCGTACACAGTCTGGCAGATGTTATCACAGGTTCAGCGAAATGCTTATGTTTCTAGCTCCAACAGTGCAGCGATATCAAGCAATACAAGAAGAAGAAAAAAGTACAAGAAATTAAGACATATCAGAAGTATTTGCTAGATTATAACCTGGTTATAAAAAGGTTGCTGGATCGAATCCCAGAGCTGACAAGGTAAAAATCTGTCATTCGGCACCTGAACAAGGCAGTTAACCCATTGTTCCCCGGTAGGCCGTAATTAAATGAAGGTTAAATAAAAATAAATTTATAAAAAACTTGAATTTCAGAGTGCCAAATTCAAGTACTTTAAGCACTTTGTGCGATCCCTGAATACAACACATTACTGAGTACCACTCTCCATATTTTCAAGCATAGTGGTGGCTGCATCATGTTATGGGTATGCTTGTAATTGGACTTGGGAGTTTTTCACCAGACACTGGGAGAGGAATTCACCTTTCAGCAGGCCAATATCCTAAAACACAAGGCCACATCTACACTGGAGTTGCTTACCAAGAAGACAGTGAATGTTCGAGTGGAGAAGTTATTTTTGGCTTAAAATATCCTTGAAAATCTATAGCAAGACCTGAAAATGGTTATCAAGCAATGATCAACAACCAATTTGACAGAGCTTGAAGAATTATGAAAATAATAAAAAATGGGCAAATGTTGCACAATCCAGGTGTGGAAAGCTCTTAGCGACTTACCCATAAAGACTCACAGCTGTAATCACTGCCAAAGGTATTCAACTCAGGGGGTTACTTATCTAATCAAGATAACTTGAGTGTACAAAACATTAGGAACACCTGCTCTTTCATTGACATAGGCTGAAAAGGATTTAGGTGCTTTTGAAAGGGGTATAGTAGTAGGTGCCAGGCGCACTGGTTTGAGTGTGTGAAGAACTGCAACGCTGCTGGGTTTTTCACGCTCAACAGTTTCCCATGTGTATCAAAAATGGTCCACCACCCAAAAGACATCCAGCCAACTTGACACCTTGTAGAGTACATGCCCCGACGAATTGAGGCTGTTCTGAGGGCAAAAGGGAGTGCAACTCAATATTAGGAAGGTGTTCCTAATGTTTTGTACACTAAGTGTATATGTTTTATTTTTCCAAATTTATTTTTCTTCTTCCACTTTGACAATAGAGTATTTTAATCCATTTTAATCCCACTATGTAACAAAAGTCAAGGGGTGTGAATACTTTCTGAAGTCACTGTATCCACCACGTAGGAGATTGAGAGGAGGTTATACATACGTTGATAATATCAAACGATATCAGTAACTAACACCCACAAATGCGCCCCCCCGCATTAAATAGGGAAACAACCCCTTGCTGTGACTGGCGAATTAATCTTGCCCTAATAATAACTATTGTGTTAGCTCAATTGATTGGATAATCTCCAATGGGTGCAAGGTTAGCACAACTGTGCTTCGAAGGCGGTACTGAGAAATCACACATACATTTAGAAAAGTATAAAGGTTGCTTTTAAAGTGGATGAAAGCTTGACAAAAGGGTGAATGTTCCAATGACATTTACTGCACTGTGTTGTTGTATGCCTTTGAGCAATAACCATGTAAATACACAGATGGATGGGTTAAGTATTTAAAGAAACGTAAGGCATCTGTTCTGAATGGAATCTGTTGAATACTTGCAAAATATAATAAATTAATGCAAATATGACTAATTATTCTGATAAGAAAAATAAACACTTAAAACATCACTGTTTGCCCTCCTGCATCGTAACCCTTCCCACTCACAGCCCCTGTCATCCTGTATATGGTTTGAAAATGGCACATTTTGTCATTGATAAGCGCTCAGGTTCTCCGCTTCACAGCGCTGTATCGGTTTTGACGGACAGCCGTTATAAACTTGAGCCCCGCAGGCAACAAGAAGATGCCCCATCCCTCCTGCTAATTGGGATACTTTTGCACATTTGTTGTCTTAGTGAGGGAAATGCTGTAAATGGAAAGAAGTCGATGTGTTCTGAAAGATGAGACATTGAGGATTATAATATACACTGCTTTGATATAATACAAGCAAACCGCACACCCATTAGTTTAAACTTCACATTTCCTTATTTGAAAATAACTTACAGTATCAGCGTTTATGATCGCTATGTTTGATCCACAGATACAAAGATGACATGCGTTATACCCCGGGTTGTCCTGAACACAATGAGCCTATGTTTGTCCTATTGTGATGAAAACATGTGCAGCGGAACACGCACTGAAATACACTCGACTCCATTTTATGCACACAAAAATTACTGTACGTTTGTCTGAAGCACCTTTTGAAAACCTTACACTGTAAGATCATATGTTATAACTTAGCTAGCCATGTTGGCAATAGAATAAGCTTTCAAATGATGCCCAAGTAACCCAGACTGCGATTTAGAATGGAACGTTTTTGGATTTGCGTAAACAACAACAGTAAATGTGTGACGGTGGGGACGCAGGACTGTGTTCCAAATAAAAAACTACAAGTGTGCTATCTTCAAATGTGGCTCTTTCTTCGAGTCATAAAAGTGAAATTACTTAGGAACTGTGCACAGTTTAGAGAGGTGTGTGGCCACTTGGAGACACCAGTTAGTCCTCTCACTCAAACCCTTGTAATCATTTTTTCTTATCTTGCACTTACTCCAAAATGTCAATGAATATTCTTATTATGTCACTGAATGTATTCAGAGTATTTTCAGATGTTGTTATTGACAAATGCACATAAAATCTATGTAAAATGCACATTAAATCAACAGTGTAATGTTTGGATTCAGTCTTGTGTCAGGTGAACTGTTGTGTCCTCACTTTTGGTCAGATAATTTCCCCATAATCTGCAGTGTTTTCTTTCATTTGCAACCACGGTCATGCATATGCTTGTACAGTTCTTCTGTTAGAAACATTTGAATTGGGCTCTATACATATAGGCAAATTTCCACGAGTGTAAGGGGTTAATGAGGAATATTAGTTATTTTGTTAGAGTAGCAGTTAAATCCACAGAAATGTGTGCAGTTGGGTAAATGCTTTACATGTGAATACATATTGTTAAGCATTGCATACAGGTTATACAGGAACATGTGCACAATTTACACCAACGTATGCCAGCGTTGACGTCAAGAGACTGTAAAGCAGCTTCTCTTCTGATTTAAGTCTGATTCTATGTGCGTAGGGCGCTCAAGGGGGGTTTCTTGAGTCTTCTGCATAGACCAGGGGTGTCAATCTCAATCAGCGCAGGGCCACAACAAATCTGTGGGCCAGATATAGCCTATTATGTTTCTTTAAAATAGAACAAAAACGTGCATTCAACTGTGACCCAAACCGGACATTGTTTGGTTATGGCCCTTCAGAATGTCCACTTATGACGCTGTATGTAGCATTTTTAACATATTTAAAGAAAGAAGAGCTCAGTAACATTTGTCCAGCCTTTGCTGCTATGCTTTGAGATGTGCATAATATGCTGCAACCCTAATCAAAATGTATGGCATAACACCAAATAACAAAAACCTAGCTAGGTTGTTTTAACATTTAAACGTGTTTTTCATTGGTTTTTACACTGCATGGATCACCGGTGCGGTTGAATGCGGCATTGCTGAATGGTGCGCTCTAAATGTAATGTAGCCAGCCTAGGCTACTTCTAAAATGTTGCTGTAATAGGCCTACATGTTTCTCCTTTGCATGGTGTTTTGTTTTCTGGTTATTCATTGTCAAGCTTTAAAAACAAAATTTCAGCAGCCTAACTAGGACTGTAGCATGTGTCTGAACACTTTCCCTCCTTAGCGCATGGTAAACGGTACACACAAAAGCAGCACAATTGATTTCGAAATTACCAATGTGAACGCATCAGGCTGTAATTTCATTAAGCAGATGACTCAACTGTTGATTCATTTATACTCACTTGTGTGAGTATAAATATACTCACTTGTGTGAGTATTATCCTTAAGTAGTAATTTATACCCGCGTGTGAAACAACTTTTTGACAACCAAGACAACACTTTCTGTAGGCTACAGCAATGACCCGTTGGAACCGAAACTTGGCATGGACATTTAGCCTACAATACCTTTACACTTTCGGTCCGGTTGAAGATTCGGTCAGTGCCATTAGTGATGATGTGATACAGAGCACTAGCTGGCTCGTGTATGGGTGTGTGTGTGTGGGTCTGGGACGAGGGGTGTGTGTATAGCAATGTACTACCGTTTGGTGTGCAGCACATTGGCAGTGGTTGCTGTGAATTGCAGTGCAGCACTTCAGGGGCTGTATGGAAGCGGGCCAAAATGAATTGACAACCCAAACCATTGCGCGGGCCGGATAGAAATGTGTCACAGGCCTGATTTGGCCCGCGGGTCTTGTGTTTGACACATGTGGCATAGACGTTCAACTGCTTGCCTTGCACTGAGCGCCCCCAATCCCCACCATGCCTCCCTCGCTCGCCCGCTTGGTCCTCTGTCCTTCCCCGACCTCTGCCTAGAGCGAGCCCATTGCGTCGCTCTGCTCCCGCTGTCCTCCTCCTGCTACTGGAGTAGAAGTCAGAGAGCCATTGTTAAACACTGCCCTAAGGACCTGGGGAAAAATTCTGGGCTTTCTCTCCAGTATTTTGCTATAGCCAATTTGCAGCGTTTTACATTTTGTTTAAAAAAAGAACACATGAAATATAAAAAGCAGTGTGGGCCCCGCTTGCCCCCACCTCCCCCCTTTGATTTGGTTTAATTCTATATATAATCAAGATTTAAATTTGCATGGACAGCCTGAAAATTAATTGTTGCATAAGATATGTTTTTTTTAGCTTAAAAGGGCTCATGTAATCTCTCCATTGTTACATCACCCCCCCACCATAGCATTCTTTTGGGAGATTCTGTCATTTTCTTCTCAGATACCAACATAGCTTTTTTGGGTCATTTAAATGTACATCTTGTTCATACACAGCCTTTGATAACAAAGGAGCAAAAGAAAGAGAGAAAAAAGGCCAGGGAAATAAACAAGTGCGTAATAAATAACCGAGTCAGTGACGGCGCTGAATAAATGAAGCTGGAAAAGACAAGGCCGGAGCCCAAGGCCCGCCTCACCCTGCTCCTACTCTGTCAAGCTGCTGCCTGTGAAATTTCTGGGCTTAAAAAAAAAAAAAAAAACAGGAGAGAAAAAAACGAAGCAGAAAACAAAGAGAGTAAAAAATAATTTGATGTAAGCGTTCTTGCCCCAGCAAGAGAGGGGGCTGACCTTGTGGAAGTGAGCTACCGTTCGTTGGATTAACCATCTAATGTTAGCTAAATGTAGTAAAGAATAAATTGGCTACATGTCTTTAAATGGACAATTCTGTGAACTGTCTTGTGCAAGTTTTAAATTGACACAATACCTGCTAGAAAATGTGTCAGCTAGCAATGAAGTGCAGGAGCTGGCAGGGATTTGTAGTCTTGCATGATGTCTACTTTGATGCTAATTAGCATTTTTTTATCAGAGTAAATAGAGCCGAATATATTGATAAAAGTCACCTTGTCCGAGAGAGATTTACACGGTTATCAAAATGTCATGCCAGGGTAAGCCTACACTATACACAGCCCTTACTTTAAATGTTTCTAAAATCCCTGATGGGAAAAATTAATGGTGGAAAAATGATTGGAACCATTTCCCTGTTTGACCGCTAGGTTTTATGGGTATTAATGATAACCTATAGACAGCCACGGTGGGATGTAAATATTGAGGCGGCTTATTCTAATGCTTACTCTATAAAAATGCACATCATTGCGCACGTTGTTACACATCATTTAAGATAGTGAGGCAAAACATTTGACAGCATACATTTGACCTCAATTCAATGAATATGACATTTATTTGAATATGATTGAAATATATAGGCCTATGTAGCCTATACTGTACCATCTTCATACAGTCATCTAGGTTTTCATTTGAAGCATATTTCTAACCTTCACTTGTTTGTAACAATTACAAAGACATTGGCAACTTTTTATTTGTAGTAAACTTTGTTCTGAAGTTATCGGTGGTCACAGAGCAACAGATAGCTAAACATCTTGATTCTATGTTTAGAGCGGCAAAAAAATGATTTAACGACAAACTTAACTGTTCCACAAGTGGTCTGAAGCAGTCGGTAATTAACATACGTTTTCAAGTGCAACTTTAGTAATGATGGTTTTGGGACCCTACAAAGGTTCTTACGATGAACTTAGCCTTAAAGGGGAATAAAGTTACATTTCTAAAACGTGTTTAAGTTCCTAAACCCCTCCAATTTATTGTTGGACTGTCGAAGTGTGCACCTCTCTCAGTCAGGGAGAGCGAGCTAGAGCGAAAGCTACGTCACCAGGTTATGCAATTTGTGGAATAACGCAAATCTATCCAAAAACAAATCACGTTCCGTCACAACAAAAATACTAAATTTGGGAAGCCCAATTGGTTGTAAAATCTGGCATATACATTTTATGTGATAAATTGGGGTTGCGGGTTCACAACTTTACCTTTTCTGAGATCTCTGCCAAGCAAGAAAGGAGCAGACCATATCCTGCCTACCACCTATTTTTTATGTATTTTTTGTTTTATTGGACAATCTGGACCCTCTCTTTCTAAAATTATCCGCCAAAATTGTGGCAACCCCTACTACTAGCATAGGAACAAATGTTTTATTCGATTGTAACTTTCCTACAGCAGCCAGCTGACAGCGAACCTATCCTTAAAATAATAGATAGCCTAGGTGCTGGTGCATGCATCTATCGAAATGTAATTCATGATCACTGTAAAATTTTTCATTGGGGTAGATCAAATATGCTCAAAGATTTGGCCCATCTAAAATTCTTAATTTTTACTATTTTCTACATTGTAGAATAATAGTGAAGACATCAACACTATTAAATAACACATATGGAATCATGCAGTAACCAAAAAAGTGTTAAACAAATAGCCACTCTTGGCATTGTCTCAACCAGCTTCATGAGGTAGTCTCCTGGAATGCATTTCAATTAACAGGTGTGCCTTGATAAAAGTTCATTTGTGGAATTTCTTTCCTTCTTAATGAGTCTGAGCCAAATCAGCTGTGTTGTGATAAGGTTGGGGTGGAATACAGAAGATAGCCCTATTTGGAAAAAGACCAAGTCCATATAATGTCAAGAACAGCTCAAATAAGCAAAGAGAAACGACAGTCCATCATTACTTGAAGACGTGAAGGTCAGTCAATCCGGAAAATGTCAAGAACTTTGAAAGTTTCTTTAAGTGCAGTCACAAAAACCATCAAGCGCTATTATGAAACTGGCTCTCATGAGGACCGCCACAGGAAAGGAAGATACCTCTGATGCAGAGGATAAGTTCATTAGTTCAGTTACCAGCCTCAGAAATTTCAGCCCAAATAAATGCTTCACAGAGTGCAGACATATAACAGACATATCTCAACATCAACTGTCAAGAGGAGACTGCGTGAATCAGGCCTTCATGGTCGAAATGCTGCAAAGAAACCACTACTAAACGAAACCAATAAGAAGATGACTTGCTTGGCCCTAGATACACGAGCAATGGACTTTAGACTGGTAAAAATCTGTCCTTTGATCTGATGAGTCCAAATTTTGGTACCAACTGCCGTGTCTTCGTGAGATGCAGAGAAGGTGAACGGATGATCTCAGCATGTGTGGTTCCCACCGTGAAGCATGGAGAAGGAGATGTGATGGTGTGGGAGTGCTTTGCTGGTGACACTGTCAGTGATGTATTTAGAATTCAAGGCACACTTAACCAGCATGGCTACCACAGCATTCTGCAGTGATACGCTTCCCATCTGGTTTGTGCTTAGTGGGACTATCATTTGTTTTTCAACAGGACAATGACCCAACACACCTCCAGGCTGTGTAAAGGCTATTTGACCAAGGAGAGTGATCACCTGACCTCAACCCAATTGAGATGGTTTGGGATGAGTTGGACCGCAGAGTGAAGGAAAAGCAGCCAACAAGTGCTCAGCATATGTGGGAACTCCTTCCAAGACTGTTGGAAAAGCATTCCAGGTGAAGCTAGTTGAGAGAATACCTGAAACCTGAAATATAACATATATTTTGATTTGTTTAACACTTTTTCGGTTACTGCATGATTCCATAAGTGTTATTTCATAGTTTTGATGTCTTCACTATTATTAAAAATAAAGAAAAAACGTTGAATGAGTAGGTGTGCCAAACTTTTGATTGTCATTTGTCTACCGATATGTACAGTACCAATCATTTACCAAACGATGCAGAGGATTTAGTTTGCAAGCCAGGGCCAAATTGCCTTCCTCGAGCGAGCAAGAGAATGTGATAATATAGGCAAATTTTATCAAACGGAAATGTATTCTTATATGTTTGCTTCAAATACCCTACTCTTTGAAAGTCGTGAATTGATAATAAATAGCATATGTGATGAATGATGATCACTGCAATGAAAAGCTGCAGTGTTGTTTATTGGTTCACCCCATATCATAGAATTGGCTACGTGAATGTTTATAAAGACAGAAAGTGGACACATGGAATTATTTGATTTGGATGGATGGTTGACATGACAGAAAGGTAGGCTTAGATTTTTTTAAAATCTAAATTGTGCGTGAAACTGTGCTTCAGTATTTCTGGAGCTCGCTGTGTGTTGTTTCGCGAATGGTACTCAAGCCTGGATGGACTCGTATCAGGTGAAAACTTTATAACCTATTAAGAAATATATTCCAAAATTCTAACAAAATACACCAGCGACATCATTAAGGAGATAAACATCTTCAGAGCACAGAATTTTCTGCTTGGTTTCCAGAGCACTGAAAGAGAGAAGTGAAATAGGCTACTACAGAGGTCTGATGATGCTTCTGACAATATAGTAAAAAGGTGTGCTGTGTTGGGTGATGTCTGACGTAGGCTATTTTGAAAACGGCCGGTGTGTTGTGTTTCTAAGGAGACCCCTCGTGCGTGTGGGCTGCTGTTTCCTCCTTGCTTGGCACAGATCTCAGAAAAGGTCCAATTGCAAACCCACGACCCAAATGTATCACATAAAAGGTATATGCCATATCTCACAATCAATTGGGCTTCCCGAATTTAGTATGTTTGCTGTGACAGAACGTTTAATATTTTCGTAGATTTGCGTTATTCCACAAAGTTCTATGTAGCGCTGCAGTGAGTGGAGAGCTGCATAACAAAGTTGTAGCTCTACCTTGCTCTCCCTGAGTGAGAGAGGTGAGCACTTTGACAGACAGTTCAACAATGAGTTAGAGGGGTTTAGGAACTTAAGACTTCATACAGTAGCTTGGTTCACCTAGTGTACACTTGTAGGTCACGCAAACCAACTGATGAGAATCGAGGCTTTCCCATGAGGATGGATACAAACCAGAGTGTCCCTTTCCACATAGCCAGATAGCGCCACAACAAGGGTCAGCGCTTGCGGGGGGGAACTAGGCTCAAGCCAAGCGTGAGCAAAGGGCTCGGTCACGAACACACCATCTCTCCACACTGATGGCTGGGAAGGCTGGCTGTGCACACTGCTAGAGAGGCATAGAAAGATAGACAGTCGGGGAAGGCTGGCTGATGTGACATTTAGAGGCAACACACCCCTGTGCACACTGCTAGAGAGGCATAGAAAGATAGACAGTCTGGGAAGGCTGGCTGATGTGACATTGAGAGGCAACACACCCCTGTGCACACTGCTAGAGTGGCATAGAAAGATAGACAGTCTGGGAAGGTGGCAGCACAACCTTGTGTTAACCGCATCGACCCTATAGATGTCACAACAAAAGGTCACGGCGCTAATTTCAGATGTATGGTATATTTACCACTATACCCTGATGAAGACAGCTTGTCTGTAGAAACGTTGGATATTAGGTTATTAAAGTATTGCATCTGAGCTCCTAGAGTGTGCAGCTCTCCTTTTTTTTTTCAAGTGTTCTACTCCGCTAGCCAGCACCTCGCCTAAACAGGTGTGCGTTTCTTTCGGCTCCATATTTACCACTAAAACACAGTCACTAAGGATGTGTGGACAATAATTTGCTGTGCCACAGATGAATACAGTATGCAGGGACTATTGTACTGCATACGCCTCTGTACGTACAGGCCCAAAGAATAATTTCAGAGTCAAACCTGGCAGGCAGAGGTCACAAGAGAACTGTAGAGGGCACAAGCACAGCCATCATGGTACAATCCAGGGCTGTCCTGTCACTCCGATTCAAAATGGTGCCCAAAGATCAGAGGAAGATCACCAACAATGCCTGTCTTTGCACTGTCGCTCCCACTCGTCGTCCTTCTTCGTCTCCTTTGGACTACGCCAGGCTGCCCCCATAAGAAAAATATAAAAAATAGCACTCCCCACTCCCTGAGGCTGGGCAGCCGAAACAGGAAGGTAAACATGTCCACTGTAGTGGAGCTCAGACCACAGACGCTTCGCTCTGGGTTACAATTGTCCTACACCACTCTGCCCCCACCGGCAACACGGCAACACGGCAACACACCAGTACAAAGAAGGTCTGACCAACCACACCGCAAATGTCTACTTCGTAGACATGTGTTTTGAGTTGTTGTTTTTTTACCCTCTGTGGAAAGGGGTGGAAAGGGTAACCCAAATTGGGGTCAAATGTCTACCTTGCCCCACCTGCCCAAAAGACTCACCCTCTCTTGTCAGAGTATCATTTAGCGGTGACCCCTGACCATTTGACGGTTGATTTCTCTTGTCTTGTCGTGTTCGGGGGGAAACCCAACTATCTATGGCGTGCTGGGTTGAACAGGACTCATTTTCGGAGGAGTCGAGACTTGCAGACATGCTTTGGGAAATGGAATGTTTTTGGAGTCTTGTAATATCGTGGAGTAAAGAATGGAAAGGATCCATATCCATTCTAGTGCTCCCCACAAAATGTAAATAAGGATGGATTTCACCTGTTCGGTCCACAAGGGTATCGAAGAAAAAATGCAAGGTTGTAAAATGCATTTCTCATTATTGGACCTTAATTTCCCCTTTATTCTCTACATCTTATGTTTTATTTTCTCTACAGCTGTTATCTTTGAACTAATGCAAACACTTTTAAATGTAGCACACAGAGAGCCTTTGAGGCTGCGTTTAGACAGGCAGCCCAATTCAGATTTTTTTGTTGACAGATCAGATCACCTCTGAAAAGGATCTGATGTCATTGGTCAAAAAAACTATTAATGGACAAAATATCAGAATTGGGCTGCCTGTGTAAACACAGCCTTAGTGACACAAATGTGTCTTCACTATACTATTTTCAACTTCCCGACTATGCAGTTTTTTTTAATACCACTTTAATGGTGGTTTCTCAAATGGTGAATATCATGATTCAAGACATTCCAAGGCAGCAGTTACTGTATCCTTGTTCAGCTGCTACGTTGACACCTTATGCCAACTGGTACTGCATAGACTTTCCATTAATGCACTTGGATAATGCATTGAAGAAATCCAAGCTAAAGCGACAAGTAGCTGAATACCTTGCCCACAAGGTATTCAACTGACTATCTTGTCGTCACAATTGTGCTTTTCAATTAATATTTCTGTTATGGACAATTAAGAATTTCATACCAACTGAATGCAGAAATGTATTTTTCCTCAGTGAGTTCTTAATAAATACATGGAGGTATGTGTAAGATGTCCTATTGTTACACTGTGCAAACCTGCAGTGGCTTGCTTGGGAAATTAACACTTCTTTATAGAGAGGCAGAAATCCACAATTAAAACAATTCCAATGCATCTGTCGCCTGAGAAATCAGGCCGTTGGTCTGCGGTACATTTCCACTCCGAGCCTGTTCTGTGCTCGTTCCCGTCTCTATGTGGATGCTATTCCTGATTCTTCCTGTGGTCCCTTGAAAACGCTGCATATCCTACTTGAAAATGACAAGGTCTGACGGGCCTGGGCGAACAGATGTAACAACGGTGTTTGTGTAAAGTGTGTGAGTGTGTATACAGCGTGTGTGTTTGTGTGTCTTTATGTGTTCATAAGTAGTAGTGTGAACGTTTAAAAGTTTCAACAAAATTGGTATTGTTAACGTTAAGAAACCATTTTGGGGTATTTTTACAAAATAAAAATCACAGTGCACGTATAACAAAACCACCACAAACAGGTCCCGATCATCATCATAAAGGGAAAAATTTAAATGAAACAAATACCTAAACGCAACAACGCTGTAACGTTAGTAGGAGATAAGCATCTTTAAAATTATTTTCCACGGATATAAAGCGCTCCGCACGTCATCGTTGTTAACAGTTGGAAAAATGGAAAGGCAAGCGACAAAGTATGGCAATACTTTGATAAGTTAAATGAGGTGGTGGTGGAATGCAAACATTGCCAAAGGTGGAATTGAAGTGCAGTATTGGTAGTACAGGTGCAATGCTTAACCATCTGAAAGGGACACACCATGAGACTCAAACTGTTACTAGCAGCAGCGCAGGCCCCTAACCAGGGGTGTAGTGCAGCTGGTGCGCAGCGGAGCGACGCTACGCCACTTCTCAGAATGGTGATAATTTAATAAAGTTTTGATTAAAGTTTAATCAATACGTATTGCAAGATCACTTAATGATTGATTAGTATTCTACATAACAAACCAAACATAATAGTATTTGGCTTTAGGCTACTTGTAACACAACCAGGTAAACATGGTTAAATGGTTCTGTCTCTGTTAAAGACATTGAAGTAAATAATTATACTGTAATGTATTTAGATGTGACAGCTTACAGAAAGGGGTAGGAGTGGCCATTTATGTAAAATCTCATTTTATGGCATCCCAATCTATAAATATTTCTGTTGCAAAGAAATTTGAGCTCCTGGTTGTAAATGTGTCCATAAACCAAAATACACATTTATTTGTTGCTTTGATTTACTGCCCCCCTGCTGCCATTACGGATTCTATTGGTGCTATATCTGAGTGTTTAACACCTTTTCTGTCCACGGTGTTGGTTATTTTAGGCGATTTGAATCTGGATCTGACTCAATTGATCTCAAAAACCATATGGCTAAATGTGATAAACTCTTAACTCCTCATTGATTGATTTAATTCTTACTAAAATAATACATTTCTCTCCTCAAGGGTTTTTACATGACATGTTTCACTCTGATTTAGCCACTGTTTCCTGTATTCCTAATCCTGAGTTGGCTTTATAAAATGTCTCCTCCATATTTATTACAGATTTTATTTACTTTTTGTATTTATTTTAATTTAACCTTTATTTAACTAGGCAATTCAGTTAAGAACAAATTCTTATTTACAATGATGGCCTAGGAACTGTGGGTTAACTGCTTTGTTCAGGGGCAGAACAACAGATTTTTACCTTGTCAACTCGGGGAATCGATCTCGCAATCTTTCGGTTACTGGCCCAACGCTCTAACCACTAGGCTACCTGCCGCCCCGATTAACACGTCTCTTTTAAACAATTCAGAGTTAACGATAGATCTAACCCTTGGTTTTCTTCTGAGCTCATTCAAATGAGAAATCAGGCCTGGGCCAAAGCAAGGAAGACTCTGTAGTGGACTGGCAATTTTTAAGACAATTGAGAAACATACAGTACCAGTCAAAAGTTTGGACACACCTACTCATTCAAGGGTTTTTCTTTATTTTTACTATTTTCTACATTGTACAGTCGTGGCCAAAAGTTGAGAATGACACAAATATTAATTTCTACAAAGTTTGCTGCTTCAGTGTCTTTAGATATTTTTGTCAGATGTTACTATGGAATACTGAAGAATAATTACAAGCATTTCATAACTGTCAAAGGCTTTTGTTGACAATTACATGGGGTTGATGCAGAGTCAATATTTGCAGTGTTGACCCTTCTTTTTCAAGACCTCTGCAATCCGCCCCGGCATGCTGTCAATGAACTTCTGGGACTAATCCGAAGTGATGACAACCCATTCTTGCATAATCAATGCTTGGAGTTTGTCAGAATTTGTGGGTTTTTGTTTGTCCACCCGCCTCTTGAGGATTGACAACAAGTTCTCAATGGGATTAAAGTCTGGGGAGTTTCCTGGCCATGGACCCAAAATATCGATGTTTTGTTCCCCCGAGCCACTTAGTTATCACTTTTGCCTTATGGCAAGGTGCTCCATCATGCTGGAAAAGGCATTGTTCGTCACCAAACTGTTCCTGGATGGTTGGGAGAAGTTGCTCTCGGAGGATGTGTTGGTACCATTCTTTATTCATGGCTGTGTTCTTAGGCAAAATTGTGAGTGAGCCCACTCCCTTGGCTGAGAAGCAACCTCACACATGAATGGTCTCAAGATGCTTTACTGTTGGCATGACACAGGACTGATGGTAGTGCTCACCTTGTCTTCTCCGGACAAGCTTTTTTCCGGATGCCCCAAACAATCGGAAAGGGGATTCATCAGAGAAAATGACTTTACCCCAGTCCTCAGCAGTCCAATCCCTGTACCATTTTCAGAATATCAGTCTGTCCCTGATGTTTTTCCTGGAGAGAAGTGGCTTCTTTGCTGCCCTTCTTGACACCAGGCCATCCTCCAAAAGTCTTCGCCTCACTGTGCATGCAATGCACTCACACCTGCCTGCTGCCATTCCTGAGCAAGCTCTGTACTGGTGGTGCCCGATCCCGTATCTGAATCAACTTTAGGAGACGGTCCTGGAGCTTGCTGGACTTTCTTGGGCGCCCTGAAGCCTTCTTCACAACAATTGAACCGCTCTCCTTGAAGTTCTTGATGATCCGATAAATGGTTGATTTAGGTGCAATCTTACTGGCAGCAATATCCTTGCATGTGAAGCCCTTTTTGTGCAAAGCAATGATGACGGCACGTGTTTCCTTAAAAGGTAACCATGTTTGACAGAGGAAGAACAATGATTCCAAGCACCACCCTCCTTTTGAAGCTTCCAGTCTGTTATTCGAACTCAATCAGCATGACTGGAGAGTGATCTCCAGCCTTGTCCTCGTCAACACTCACACCTGTGTTAACGAGAGAATCACTGACATGATGTCAGCTGGTCCTTTTGTTGCAGGGCTGAAATGCAGTGGAAACGTGTTTTTGGGATTCAGTTCATTTGCATGGCAAAGAGGGACTTAATTAATTGCAATTCATCTGATCACTCTTCATGACATTCTGGAGTATATGCAAATTGCCATCATACAAACTGAGGCAGCAGACTTTGTGAAAATTAATATCTGTGTCATTCTCAAAACCTTTGGCCACGACTGTAGAATAATAGTGAAGACATCAAAACTACGAAATAACACATATGGAATCATGTAGTCACAAAAAAGAAATCTAAATATATTTTACATTTGAGCTTATTTCAAGTAGCAACCCTTTGCCTTGATGACAGCTTTGCACACTTTTGCCATTCTCTCAACCAATTTCATAAGGGAGTCACCTGGAATGCATTTCAATTAACAGGTATTTTGTTAATTTGTGGAATTTCTTTCCTTATTAACGCATTTGAGCCAATCAACTGTGTTGTGACAAGGTAGGGGTGGAATACAGAAGATAGCCCTATTTGGTAAAAGACCAAGTCCATATTATGGCAAGAACAGCTCAAATAAGCAAAGAGAAAAGACAGTCCATCATCACTTTGAGACATGAAGGTCAGTCAATACGGAAAACTTTCTTCAAATGCAGTCGCAAAAATCATCAAGCGCTATGACGAAACTGGATCTCATGAGGACCGCCACAGGAAAAGAAGACCCAGAGTTACCTCTGCTGCAGAGGATAAGTTCAGAGGATAGAGTTAACTGCACCTCAGATTGCAGCCCAAATAAACGCTTTACACAGTTCAAGTAACAGACACATCTGAACATCAACTGATCACAGGAGACGTGAATCAGGCCTTCATGGTCGAATTGCGGCAAAGAAACCACTACTAAAGGACACCAATAAGAAGAGACTTGCTTGGGCCAAGAAACATGAGCAAAGGACATTAGACAGGTGGAAATCTGTCCTTTGGTCTGATCAGATATTTGGTTCCACCCGCCATGTCTTTGTGAGACGCTGAGTAGGTGAACAGATGATCTCTGCATGTGTGGTTCCCACCGTGAAGCATGGAGGAGGTTTCTGATGGTGCTTTGCTGGTGACACTGTCAGTGATTTATTTAGAATTCAAGGCACACTTAACCAGCATGGCTACCACAGCAATCTGCAGCGATACGCCATCCCATCTGGTTTGCACTTAGTGGGACTATCATTTGTTTTTTAACATTTGACAAATAAGGAGAGTGATGGCGTGCTGCATCAGATGACCTGGCCTCTACAATCACCCGATCTCAACCTAATTGAGATGGTTTGGGATGAGTTGGACCGCAGAGTGAAGGAAAAGCAGCCTACAAGTGCTCAGCATATGTGGGAACTCCTTCAAGACTGTTGGAAACTGATTTCTCATGAAGCTGGTTGAGAATGCCAAGAGTGTGCAAAGCTGTCATCAAGGCAAAGTGGCTACTTTGAAGAATCTAAAATATAAAACATATTTTGATTTGATTAACGCTTTTTTGGTTACTACATGATCCCATATGTGTTATTTAATAGTTTTGATGTCTTCACTATTCTACAATGTAGAAAATAGTAAAAAATAAAGAAAAACCCTTGAATGAGTAGGTGTGTCAGTCAATAAATAGACTGCTCTTCCCTCTGCCAGCCTCTAGCTGAGTCGACAGTTAACATGTCAACTGCTAGTGAATCTGTTTTCATTTCAGCAATTTACCATATGTGATGTGCTAGATGCCTTGCTTAAGATAGATTTTTTTTAAATCCACTGGGGCTGATATGCTTGATACATTTTTGCTGAAGCTCTCTGCCCCCCCGATTGCTGAATCATTAACCCATATTTTTAACCTGACGATTATATCTGGTACTATCCCCAAGGTTTGGAAGGCGGCCCATGTACTCCTCCTTCACAAAAGTGGTGACTCTTGTGACCTAAATAATTAAAATCGCCCTATTTCTAAACGTTCTTGCCTAGCTAAAATATTAGAATCCTTGATTCATTCTCAGCTAAGATCTTTCTTATCTTTGAAAATATATTCTAAATGTACATCAGTCGGGTTTTAGATGAGGTCATAGCACTATCTCTACTGCATCCCGAGTTATACATGATATGGTTAATTGTATGGATAAAAGACAACATTGTGCTGCCTCTTCATTGACCTGTCAAAGGCTTTCAATACTCTTGATCACTCACTGCTAATTCAGAGGCTTTCCACATTGGCCTAGAGCAGGCTGCATGTAACTGGTTTAAAAATGACTTGACAGATAGAACTCAATGTGTATCTACGGATGGTGTTAAATCAGGTTTCCTGGATATTACAAAAGGTGTCCCGCAGTGTTCGATTTTACTGTTTTCATTAACAATATAGACTTGTCTGTAAAATCATTGTATGCCAATGATACTGTTGTGTATGCTATTCCTCTTGACAGAGCTGGTGTAACAGAGTCAGGTTGTAGGCCTCCTTGCTCGCACACGCTTTTCCAGTTCTGCCCACACATTTTCTATAGGATTGAGGTCAAGGCTTTGTGATGGCCACTCCAATACCTTGACTTTGTTGTCCTTAAGCCATTTTGCCACAACTTTGGAAGTATGCTTGGGGTCATTGTCCATTTGGAAGACCCATTTGCGACCAAGCTTTAACTTCCTGACTGATGTCTTGAGATGTTGCTTCAATATATCCACATAATTTCCCTTCCTCATGAAGCCATCTATTTTGTGAAGTGCACCAGTCCCTCCTGCAGCAAAGCACCCCCACAACATGATGCTGCCACCCGCTTGCTTGACGGTTGGGATGGTGTTCTCCGGCTTGCAAGCCTCCCCCTTTTTCCTCCAAACATAACGGTGGTCATTATGGCAGTTCTATTTTTGTTTCATCAGACCAGAGGACATTTCTCCAAAAAGTACGATCTTTGTCCCCATGTGCAGTTGCAAACCATAATCTGGCTTTTTTATAGCGGTTTTGGAGCAGTGGCTAATTCCTTGCTGAGTGGCCTTTCAGGTTATGTTGATATAGGACTCGTTTTACTGTGGATATGGATACTTTTGTACCTGTTTCTTCCAGCATCTTCACAAGGTCCTTTGCTGTTGTTCTGGGATTGATTTGCACTTTTGCACCAAAGTACGTTCATCTCTAGGAGACAGAACGCGTCTCCTTCCTGAGCGGTATGACGGCTGCGTGGTCCCATGGTGTTTATACTTGCGTACTATTGTTTGTACAGATGAACGTGGTACCTTCAGGCGTTTGGAAATTGCTCCCAAGGATGAACCAGACTTGTGGAGGTCTACAATTTTTTTTCTGAGGTCTTGGCTGATTTCTTTAGATTTTCCCATGATGTCAAGCAAAGAGGCACTGCGTTTGAAGGTAGGCCTTGAAATACATCCACAGGTACACCTCCAATTGACTCAAATGATGTCAATTAGCCTATCAGAAGCTTCTAAAGCCATGACATCATGTTCTGGAATTTTCCAGGCTGTTTAAAGGCACAGTCAACTTAGTGTATGTAAACTTCTGACCCACTGGAATTGTGATACAGTGAATTATAAGTGAAATAATCTGTCTGTAAACATTTGTTGGAACTTACTTGTGTCATGCACAAGTCCTAACCGACTTGCCAAAACTATAGTTTGTTAACAAGAAATGTGTGGAGTGGTTGAAAAACGAGTTTTAATGACTCCAACCTAAGTGTATGTAAACTTCCGACTTCAACTGTATGTACTTTGGATGGTGTCCATGTTGACCGTCTCTCTGCTTACAAGTATCTGGGCATCTGGATAGATGAAATGCTGTCTTTTAAAAAGCATATTGACGAGTTAGTTAAAAACACTTTAAATATATGGATTGAAGTCTGTAAACAAACAGAAGGGCTTAAATCTATATATGAACAAACACCTTTCTATAATAACCCCATCTTACTCAAAGCCCTGAGAGATGGTATTACATTTTCTTGGTTCAACAAAGGAATTAAAACATTTGATAATATCTATAGAGAAGGTGAACTACTATCCTTTCAACAACTGGCATCTCATTTTCAGTTACCTCAAACTCATTTCTTCAAGTACCTACAGGTTAGGCATTATATTACCACTCAGCAGGGAGGTAGGATTCAGCCCATGAGTAAACCTAAAACGGATAAACTGTGGCTGGAAAGGAAAGGGGTAAAAGGTTTCATTTCCTACATGTACTCTGGTCTTCAAGCTCTGTTGGGGAATGATGAACCTCTGAAAGTGTGCATGAAGTGGCATGATGACCTTGGTCTCATTTTTGAGGATGAGAAATGGGGAAAGCTCTTTTTAGATGCTCAGCGTCTTTCATTTAACACAAGGCATAAGTTGATGCAATTCAATATTTTAC
Source organism: Hucho hucho (assembly GCA_003317085.1). Taxonomy (NCBI): domain Eukaryota; kingdom Metazoa; phylum Chordata; class Actinopteri; order Salmoniformes; family Salmonidae; genus Hucho; species Hucho hucho. The sequence goes on from QNTS01001343.1 coordinate 34,457, forward strand.
ATAGGGTCTACTTTACACCAGAGAGACTGTACAAGATCAATTCTAAATATTCAAAATTTTGCCCAAGGTGTAAAACGGGAGTGGGCACACTTATGCATATGTTTTTGTCCTGCCCTGAACTAAGCAATTATTGGAAAGACATTATTCAGATCTTATCACAGGTCACTAATATGACGGTACCACTAGATCCTTCCCTTATTCTTCTTGGAGATGATTCTGTTCTACCAGTTAATATTTGTAGCAAAACCAGATTCATTNCGTAATAAACCCTTTGAATTTACTGATGTCTGGGGGGACTTTCAGCAGTTTCTAGAGACGTCACCTTAGCTGCCTCATTACTACTTTCTTCATCAATGTATTATTATTTGTTTTTGTGTTGAATAATTTATTTTTCTAGCATTGAATGTGTCATTCGTTTTTTTTTTTGTTAATCAGTGAAGCTAATACAGGGGGAGGGAAGGGGGTGTTGCTGTGTTGGGGAGGGAAGGGTTTTGCATGATGTGCCCCCATGTAGCATGACGTCTTGTGTAGATGGAAGGAATAACGGGGCATTATCTGTGTCATATTTTGGTGATTGTTAAATTGTAAAAAAAAGAAATGCCAATAAATATATTGTACAAAAAAAAAAAATGCTGAGAAGAAAAATGGGCTTCTTCTTAGAAATAGGTCCTGCCTCTCATAAATAGTAGAAAGCAGATTATTCAGTCGACATCATCTATTCAGTGGTTCCCAAACTTTTTATAGACCCGTACCCCTTCAAACATTCAACCTCCAGCTGCATACCCTCTCTAGCACCAGGGTCAGCGCACTCTCAAATTTTGTTTTTTTGCCATCATTGTAAGCCTGCCACACACATACTATACAATAAATGTATTAAACATAAGAATGAGTGTGAGTTTTTGTCACAAACCAGCTCGTGGGAAGTGACAAAGAGCTCTTATTGGACCAGGGCACAAATAATCATATAATAATCAATAATTTTGCTCTTTCTTTAGCCATCTTACATATAAAGTGTGAATAACTCACCACAGGTTAATGAGAAGGGTGTGCTTGAAAGGATGCATATAACTCTGCAATGTTGGGTTGTATTGGAGAGAGTCTCTGTCTTAAATCATTTTCCACACACAGTCTGTGCCCGTATTTAGTTTTCATGCTAGTGAGGGCCGAGAATCCACTCTCACATACGTACGTAGTTGCAAAGAGCATCAGTGTCTTAACAGCGCGATTTTCCAAGGCAAGATACTCTGAGCGCAGCCCTATCCAGAAATCTGGCAATGGCTTCTGATTAAATTCAACTTTCACAGAACCACTTGTTGCAATTTCGATGAGGCTCTCTTGTTCAGATATCGGTAAGTGGACTGGAGGCAGGGCATGAAAGGGATAACGAATCCAGTTGTTTGTCGTTTGTTTCGGAAAAGTACCTACGTAATTGTGCACCCAGCTCACTCAGGTGCTTCGCTATATTACATTTGACATTGTCCGTAAGCTTGAGTTCATTTGCACACAAAGAAATCATACGATAGAAAGACCTGTGTTGTCCTTGTTAATGCAGACAGAGAAGAGCTCCAATATCTTAATCATACCCTCAATTTTGTCCCACACATTTAATATAGTTGCGGAGAGTCCCTGTAATCCAAGATTCAGATCATTCAGGCGAGGAAAAACCTCACCCAGATAGGCCAGTCGTGTGAGAAACTCGTCATCATGCAAGTGAAAATGATGGTCAGTAAAGAAAACTTTAAGCTTGTTTCACAATTAAAAAATCAGCGCACATTTGTATGTTGTAAAAGTGTTACATGGTCGCTACCCATATCACTGCATAGTGCAGAAAATACACGAGAGTTCAGGGGCCTTGCTGTAACAAAGTTAACCATTTTCACTGTAGTGCCCAAAACGTCTTTCAAGCTGTCAGGCATTCCCTTGGCAGCAAGAGCCTCCCGGTGGATGCTGCAGTGTACCCAAGTGGCGTCTGAAGCAATTGCTTGCACGCGCGTTACCACTCCACTATGTCTCCCTGTCATGGCTTTTGCGCCATCAGTGCAGATACCAACACATCTTGACCACCAAAGTCCATTTGATGTCACAAAGCTGTCCAGTACTTTAAAAATATCCTCTCATGTTGTTCTGGTTTCCAGAAGAGGATGTCTTCCTTAATTGACCCCCCATAAATAGACTGTTTGAAAATGTGAATCACATTTTTCTATTTGGCGTACCGACGACGGCATACGCGTACCCCAGTTTGGGAACAGCCAAGCTATATGAATGCAGCTGCAACTTCTTTAAAGCTGTTAGATGCAGTTTATCATAGTTTTAGCACTCATCAATGCATTCTCAACCAGAAAGTTGGTTGGCCCTCTTTGATGTCACGTAGGTTGATACATTGCTATGTTTTCATTTAGAAAGCCTTTTTACAAAAAGTCCCACTGTACCTAAAATCATTACTAAACTTTAGACATACAGTACGAGTTACCACACCCGGTCTCAGGGATGACTAACTCTGGATATTCCTTTGGTCTCTACTGAGTTAGGTAAATCAGCTTTCAGTTTTTTTGCACCTTCTTTGTGGAACAATCTTCAAAGTGTTCTGAAATGTGATTTTTTTGGTGCCTCTAGGCCAATTCAGAACTCTGAGGACCTTTTTACTGATTGTCTGATATAAAATATATATAAATAATATATAATATATATATATATTTTTTGAAATATATTTCCCTTTATTATTTTCCCCTAATCATAGTAAACTAATGGACAACAACACTTAGGCTTCTACTTCCAGCTTATACATACTATATACGTTTTATGGACACAGTATATTTTACAATAGTTATCTTTTGTTTTTAGTCCCATCATTCAGCTCCACTCAACCCCAAATTGTGAGTAGAGCAGACATTTCCATTTATTTTGTTCGCTGCATGTGTGACATAACTCCACCAGTCTTATTTATTATATAATTGACGAAGATTACCTTATTTTTTGTATATTTAGTATATTTGAGTTAAACCATAATATTTGTAATATTTGTTCCATCTTTTATGGTGGATTAAACAAAAATTGCAACCAGCTTTCTATGGCTTGTTTTAAAAATTGCGATATTTTGGAGATTATTTCATTTTCAAATAACCAAAAGTGAGAGGTTGTAATCCGAATAAAGGGAAAAAGGGCATTCTTGAACATGGGGTGAGACATTATTGCATATCTGCTAGATAACCAGTTTGGATTTAACAATAACTTTTGCATGACTGAAGCCTTTAGTGAGAGGTCTGATGCTTAAATATTTAATAATTCATGCCCTCCGAATTCATAGTAACTATTTAAATAGGCCCGTTTAATTTGGTCTGGCTTGCCGTTCCAAATAAAATTGAATATTATTTGCTCATTTATTTAAAAACAAGTTGCTAGGTGTAGGCAAAGCCATTAGCAAATAGGTAAACTGGGATATGACTAAAGAGTTAAATCAGGGTGATTTTTCCACAAATAGACAGGTACTTTCCTTTCAAAGGTAGCAAGATCTTATTTCTTAAAATGTATTGTAGTGAGATAATTTCTTTCTTTTCAGGATATGAATACAGAGTACATCCACTTCACCGTCAGACCATTTTATTGGTAAACTACACGGTAATGTAAAAGTAGTATTTTTTTGTGATCTAATACATAATATAGTGCACTTATCATAATTTGGTTGTAGAAAAAGTAGATCATCTATGAAGCTGTGGAGGGATCCACATTGTGGATATAAAAGAAAACATAAATCATCAGCCTACAATGACACCTTTGTTTTTAAGCCCTGGATTCCTAGGCCCTTGATATTATTGTTGGATGTGATTTTAATAGCTAGCATTTCGATGGGCATAATAAATAGATATAGCGATAGTGGACAACCTTGTTTTACTCCTCTTGACAGTTTAATACTTTTTGAGAAGTAGACATTATTTACTATTTTACACCTAGGGTTACTATACCTAACTTTAACCCATTGTATAAGAGATTCTCCAAAACTTAAATATTCCAGGCATTTACATATAAATTCCAGTCATAATTTATCAAAAGCCTTTTCAAAGTCAGCAATGAATACCAGGCCTGGTTTCCCAGATATTTCATAGTGTTCTATTGTTTCCAGTACTTGTCTTATATTTTCTCCAATGTATCTTCCATATAAAAAAACTGTCTGATTAGGATGAATAATGTCCAACAATACGTTTTTAATTATATGCGCTATTCACTTTGCTAGAGTTTTTGCATCACAACACTGAAGTGTTCAGGGCCTCCAATTTTTTTTAATGGAATGGATCTTTAGATTTACCACTTGGGTCCTGTTTCAGTAATAATGAAATCAGATAAAATCTGATAATCTACCATTTTAATAGGAGTGCTAAAAGCACCTAAGCCCTTAAGTAAATCACGAATATCATGGAACTAGTGGCTATATGGAGGCTTAAATATCCTGACCTAGATAAACGGTCCTCTGAGTACATAAAAAAAGGTTTGGTATACTTCCACTGGTATAACTTCGGTTAGTTGATTTTCTTTACGGTCCATTGAGTAATTTAAATCTGTATTATAATCTCCCACCATAATGGCTTCACAGACAATGGCTTCTAAAAAGTAGGCATATACCTAAAAGACTAACACCAATGACCCAACAATGTTGTCCCCACACTTTTAAACCTGGACTTACAGTAAAATATAAAAAACATGCCATTTAGCAGACACTTATAGTAATGCATGTATACATTTTAGCATGGGTGGCCTCAGTGGGAACCAAACCCCACGATGCTGACGTGCAAGTACAATGCTCTACCAACTAAGCCACACAGGACCACGTCTATGGACTTCAGTGTATGCCCATATCCTGCATCTGTAGACAGATACCTGATTCAAATAGGATTTGCGGTACTTTGCCTGAAAAAAGTATTGGGCAATGTTTATATGGTCCCCTTTCAAACAGCCAAATTTGTACCACATTCTTGTCAGCATTCAACCTTTTATACAGCCATTGTTTAGCCGCACCTGAGCAAGAGACATTCAACTTTGACCCTGTTGTTGCGAATGTTGTCCTGGTAACCTGACCGGACAGCAAGCTCTAAATTCTTCAGACAGAAATGCACTGCTTTAATTTCTTCACATTCACAACACAGTTAGCAGCTCGCCATACTTGTAAATAATTACCTTGTAATGTGTTCATTTTCCTTATGGGGAATAAAAAGTTGGCAACAGTTAAACTCAAAACATTGTCAGATATGTTCTGGTGATTATGAGTTGGCTACCCAGCTAGATACAGTAGCTAGATAACACGCTAGCATCAAACCAAAACGTTGTCTAGAAAGTTGCTTTTACTTGCCTGGCTTGCTAGATTGACATAGCTATCCGAAATACATTTTTAAACAGATGGGTTTTCAGGTGCAAAGGATTTTGCAGGTAATGCCATTTGGACTAGGCTGCTGCGATGACATGCAGACTGCCGTTTTTGCTTTTATACTTTTTCATAACGACAAGGACAAGTTTGATGTCAGACAACACAGTGATTTAATGCGTGCCAAAGACGGTAAGATGAAAGGCGATGTTTTTACTGAGGGGTCGGCGGGATTTTTAAATACATTACTGCAATTATAACTAGGTCGTTTGGCAGAAATAAAAGTACAGGTTTTGTCGATGGCGATACCTTTCAGATATAAATAAAAGTCAGAAAGAAGTTGGCCGGAATGCTAAAGTTGGCTGGTTTTCGTCAATGTTTGAAAGGGATAAGACAGTCCACTAACTGTGTCCAGAGAGACTGGTGCGTTTCAGTGCTGAGAGACATGAGGGACGAAAGGCCTGTGACGCTGATGACTGCTGCTGTTTTCCTTATGTTTAACATCATTTCTTCTCACAGACACGTCGCAGGCTGGAAAAGGCCAGCGAGCTTGGGCCTCCCGAGGCCTAGCTGCACAACCGCACGCAGTGAAAAGACGGAGAGGGGGGGAGAGAGAGAGAGAGAGAGTGATGGAGGGAGGGAGAGAGAGCTTGGTCTGTGCAGCCTGCAGACACCACGCAGCTAAAAGCTGATAGGAAGTGACGGGCTGCTGATTAGTCAACTCACAGCCCTGGCGACCAGTGGCTGTATGTGTACAGGGCTGCGCACACACTGAACACACAAAGATTGAATAGATACATACAGATTGAGAAGACACACACACAATCCTACACACAGTTCATTCTAGCCCTGTATATCTGCTGTGCTGCATGCTTAAAGGCATACAGTGAAGGTTTGCTTTTGCACGCACACACATTCCTTTGCGTGTGTGTGTGTGTGAGCACATGTATGAAGGGGGGATGTTGGTTGGTTGGTTACCTTGAGGAGATAGACAGGGATGTTGCTGAAGTCCACAGGGAGCTTGAGCAGGAAGCGAGCAGAGAACTCCCCCGTCTGGAACACGAGAGGCAAGGAAAAGAACATCACACCGTGTACAGATGAAGAACAGACAGGCACACAGTGTAACACACAGGTCATATTGAAACAACACAGGCGCACTGCATGGGAATGATTAGGGATGGCTAAAGATGAGTGAATTGCAAATGAGATTTCAGAACCTGTTTGAATACATCTCATCTATCGGTCTTAATGGGCCGATTTTTGGACAAATGAGAGATATTTATTTCCTGATTTTAGGGAGCTATTGATCCTACGGATTTTCAATGTGGTTAATTTGCTGACTAAAAGGTTAATTGTATTTGTAGCCTACAGTCTAGAAAAAAAGTATCAATCCATTGAAAGATATACTTTTTAGCCAGTAGTTCTGAAAGAAGCACTCGAGACAAAAATGTTCCCCGAAAATTGCATACTACGTCTGTTCAACGCTGGTCCGACCAATCTGATTCCATGCTGCAAGATTGCTTCGAGCACGTGGACTGGGATATGTTCCGGATAGCATCTGACAACAACATTGATGTATACGCTGATTCGGTGAGCGAGTTTATTAGCAAGTGCATTGGTGATGTTGTACCCATAGCAAACATTAAAACCTTCCCCAACCAGAAACCGTGGATTGATGGCAGCATTCGCGCAAAACTGAAAGCGCGAACCACTGCTTTTAACCAGGGTAAGGCTACCGGAAACATGACTGAATACAAACAGTGTAGCTATTCCCTCCGCAAGGCAATCAAACAAGCTAAGCGTCAATATAGAGACAAAGTAGAGTCACAATTCAACGGCTCAGACACAAGAGGAATGTGGCAGGGTCTACAGTCAATCACGGACTACAAAAAGAAAACCAGCCCCGTTGCGGACCATGACGTCCTGCTCCCAGACAAACTAAACAACTTCTTTGCTCGCTTTGAGGACAATACAGTGCCACCGACACGGCCTGCTACCAAAACCTGCGGGCTCTCCTTCACCGCAGCCAATGTGAGAAAAACATTTAAATGTGTTAACCCTCGCAAGGCTGCCGGCCCAGATGGCATCCCTGGCCGTGTCCTCAGAGCATGCGCAGACCAGCTGGCTGGTGTGTTTACGGACATATTCAATCAGTCCCTATCCCAGTCTGCTGTTCCCACATGCTTCAAGAGGGCCACCATTGTTCCTGTTCCCAAGAAAGCTAAGGTAACTGAGCTAAATGACTATCGCCCCGTAGCACTCACTTCCGTCATCATGAAGTGCTTTGAGAGATTAGTCAAGGATCATATCACCTCCATCCTGCCAGACACCCTGGACCCACTCCAATTTGCTTACCGTCCCAATAGGTCCACAGACGACGCAATCGCAATCACACTGCATACTGCCCTAACCCATCTGGACAAGAGGAATACTTATGTAAGAATGCTGTTCATCGACTACAGCTCAGCATTTAACACCATAGTTCCCTCCAAGCTCGTCATTAAGCTCGAGACCCTAGGTCTCGACCCAGCCCTGTGCAACTGGGTCCTGGACTTCCTGACGGGCCGGCCCCAGGTGGTGAGGGTAGGAAACAACATCTCCACCCCGCTGATCCTCAACACTGGGGCCCCACAAGGGTGCGTTCTCAGCCCTCTCCTGTACTCCCTGTTTACCCATGACTGCGTGGCCAAGCACGCATCCAACTCAATCATCAAGTTTGCTGACGACACTACAGTGGTAGGCTTGATTACCAACAACGACGAGACGGCCTACAGGGAGGAGGTGAGGGCCCTCGGAGTGTGGTGTCAGGAAAATAACCTCTCACTCAATGTCAACAAAACAAAGGAGATGATCGTGGACTTCAGGAAACAGGAGAGGGAGCACCCCCCTATCCACATCGAGGGGACAGTAGTGGAGAAGGTGGAAAGTTTTAAGTTCCTCGGCGTACACATCACGGACAAACTGAATTGGTCCACCCACACAGACAGCGTGGTGAAGAAGGCGCAACAGCGCCTCTTCAACCTCAGGAGGCTGAAGAAATTCGGCTTGTCACCAAAATCACTCACAAACTTCTACAGATGCACAATCGAGAGCATCCTGTCGGGCTGTATCACCGCCTGGTACGGCAACTGCTCCGCCCACAACCGTAAGGCTCTCCAGAGGGTAGTGAGGACTGCACAACGCATCACCGGGGGTAAACTACCTGCCCTTCAGGACACCTACACCACCCGATGTCACAGGAAGGCCAAAAAGATCATCAAGGACAACAACCACCCGAGCCACTGCCTGTTCACCCCGCTATCATCCAGAAGGCGAGGTCAGTACAGGTGCATCAAAGCTGGGACCGAGAGACTGAAAAACAGCTTCTNATTTGATTTGATATGTGCACCACGTCATTACTCTCTCTCGCTCTGCTGTGTGTGCATCTTTCTAGCTGTCACTCAAATGGTGAGGGGCTGAAGCTCATTGGCTCGCTTCAAACTCAAATTGCTAAGGGGCTGGCCCACATAGGGGAAAATGGCAGAGCACAGCTTCCATTAAAAGAGTCACTTTCAAACTAGGGATTTTGTGGCTAATTGAGGCAAAACAGTAATTCTGCTCAGAGATTATGCATGTATGAACTACACATCGACACATCCAGCCCAAAGCGGTGAAGAGGTTTAAAAAATACTTAGTCGCCGCCAAAGTTCCGAAGAATGTCTTTAACAACTTTTCCAATTAAAATTATGTAAAAATGTATAAATAACGCAGATTAACAAATATACGACTAAAGGAATTAAGAGATGTAGAACAATAAAGCCATCTTAAACATATCACTGTCTGTTACCCCACAGACCACACCAACCCTAACCACATCCTTCAGAGGCAGACATCATCTGCAAAGACAGAACTTTCACATGTACACATGGAAATGTTCTTAAAAAGCATCCTTTCCCATCAAGGCACATATATAAGACCTTCTATTGCATAAAAGTAGTAGGTTAGTTAATGGGGGAGTGTGTCTCCACACACACAGAGTAGACACAGACAGACACACGGCCTTGCTCTGAACATGCTTGGGGCGCCACATCCTCACCTAGCATAATCCGCCCTTTCACATAGCGGTTCAGTGACAGCGACATTCACTTCGCTGCTGTTCATTTATTAACCATGTAGCCAGCTGAACTGGTGGTGTATGTCTACATTATGTCTGGGTTTAGGGGCTGCAATTTATATAGGTTGAGATAGGATGAGGTTTAGATGTGGGGGTCAAATGTTTGAGAGAATCAAGAGAAACTATAGCCTCATGTCAGTCCGTCCATAAAATTAAACCAGTGCAAAGCTTTTAAAGAATCAGTGTGTGTGTGCGCAAAAAGATTCAAAACAAAGAGAAGCTGAATGCTGAGCCACGTACGAGGCAAAACTCTGGGTGGATGTAACTATGCCCTGTGACGTGGCTGTATCATGTAGCGTACCCAGCTGTTCTTGTGCCCGGCGTAGATCTCCATGCTGCGGCTGTAGTTGGGGTCCTCGAGCAGGCTGTCATACTCAAAGAGCAGCCGGGAGCTCTCGCGCAGACGCTGGCACTGGTACTGGTGGTACTGCTGGATCAGCTCCTTCACCAGCTGCAGCAGGCACTCCGGGTCCCCCGCATCCCACTGGACCAGGTGCTGGAGAGAGAGTGAGAGGAGAGGTTATTAGAGGGGATTTTTTTTAGGCCTTGGTGCAAAGTGAACAAAATAGCTGAAATCCTATACAACTCAAAGCATGTTCATTTTGGGTCGATATAATCTCAGGTCATGATCTATGTTATCCATTCTGGTATCTAACTGCAGAGAACTATCCTTTGAGGCACTGACTTGATTTCATCTACACTAGAGGCCATTCGGCCATGTAAGAGGAGCGAAATCAATTGAAATGATGAAAGGAATTGAAAACACAATGGCGAGGAAAGAGCCCCATTGGTTCACTAGAGCCCCATTGACATCCATTACGGGAATAATCCCAAACTATCCCATTTACCCCCTCTCTTCTTCCTGCATCACAGGAACATGACAGCGCCACAGGATTTCCTGAAGCGACACAGAGCTGCGTCAGTTCGCCGTGAATCCTTTTATCATTCCCACCCCCAATGCCATATATCTGACCTCATTTGCCAAAATGGTTGAAAGAACTGGCTCAAAAAGGAGGAAAGGAAAGTTACCAAGAGAAATGTTAGCGATGGGAAGGAGCATTGTTTCAAGGAAGCGGATAAGGATAGCAGGGACCTGGCCAACTTTTTTGATACACAATGGTTTGGTTAGGCATCAAAGACTGGACTTTGTGAGCCACAAATTGAATATTTTCCATTTAGACAACAGAGAGGGGGAAAAATAAACTCTGGGTGTTGTTAGGACATTCCTGATCATTAAATGAAACATGTTGAGTGCATTTTGAGTTCCAGTTCCATGCAGTGTATGCTATTTTGAGTAGTGGACAGAGCGACCCTTGCGTGTCTGAACAGCCCATTGTGCATTTGCGACAACTCTTCTCCCACAAACAGGGCATTTGCATGAACAATGCCAAATTCCCCTGACCTCACTGACTGAAGCTGACAACAGGTATGCAAATGTACAGTAAAAAAAGGCATAAACAAGCAACCACCTGTCACGATTCGGTAAGCCTTGTTACCCAACATCTTCCACTTGCCTAATTATACAAAACAGGATGTTATTCCTCCCTCTGAAGGGGGGAATTGTTCACTGACGTATGAGGAATAAAAATACAACATTTTAATTTGAGTGACACTGTGGGAAAACAAATTGTGGGAAACATGGCAGCCAAATAAACACAAATGGTGCCTAGGCGCAACTTAGCACTACGCAGTGGCCTACTGTCGACTTACTTGGAGTAGTAGAGGAAACTCGATAGTTAAAAATGTGGCATACAAGTGTGAAAACAGTGGCAGTGACTTAATGAGTTTGTCACACTTTTTGGACTTTTAAATGACAGTGCTCTGGTTTTTTTCAAACTGATTTTGGCTCGCTTCAGTGAGGCACAACTCTGCAGGCTTAGCTGAAACACACATACTGACGGAGAAAGAAGAGGGAAGATCCATGGAGCTGGAGCTTGCCCATTTGAGCGAGACTTACAGTAAGCAAGTCACCGTAACGGACAGGACAACAACACTAGGACGGGCAAGAAGGCAGAACTTCACGGATCAAATCAAGGTCATTCAAGTACAAAATGGAGTGTTGAACATGTGTAGCCTACATGAAATTATATTTTCTTTGGAAGACAATATAGTCTAATGACCATATTCATATTATTTCGATCAGTTCACAACAGGTTTTGTCTTAGAGGGCACACTGCATCAGTTCAGGTCAGTTCCATTTCAAAGCCGGTCAATCCAGGCTTGAATTGAATGGACTTTGAACCGAAAATGCTATTTCCACACTTATATCTCAGTTTAAATTCTTGTTTGGTATGGAAATCAAACTGATCTCAACTCAACTAGTGAACTAAGTCCATGAATATAGCCCTAAAAGCTCCCGTGAAGAAGTGAAAGCTAACCCTGTCACTGACTCCTTCTGAAAGCTGAACCCAAGCCAAATGGCCAAACTGTGACTAGACAACAACAAACAACTGAGTCATGACATAACCGGTGATGACATAACCGCAATTCCAGTCTGATGGCAGCTGGTCCAATGTGTATTCTCTGCTCATGCTGCAGTTTGTATGTATCACTCCGTTTCTTTGGTGTGTTGTATAGCAGTTCTGTCAACCGGCCATAGGTCGGTCCAGTTGTAGAGCGAATGTATAGATAAAGCAACTACTATGAACGTGAGTGTGTGGATAAGGAGGGCCATAGGTACCCAAAAGTAGCCCATACCAACCCTCATGCATTGGGGAGTAATGATGACACAAGGCCAGTCTTTGACCTCTATCAACTTATCTGCTTGGCTGTCTGTATGTCGGTCTGTCTACATCAGTCTGTCTGTCTGTCCAAATCACATCAGAAGAAAGCTACCATTGTTTCCTAATGAACCACGCCCCTCCTCCTGCCATCGAACAGGGAAGCAGAGGGCAAGGGCAGGCCATTCAGTACCGGTGACCTCATCATCCTGAGCCACAAGTGGTTACCAGCAATGTCGGGCTTCTCGAAATGAGGGGGAGATGCAAACAAGGACAGGCATTGTCCAAAGAGGCAGCAAGATGGCCCAGAGGCAGGAACGAGCTGAAACTGAGGAGGGACTGAGAGGAAGTGCTGTGTCAGGATTGTGACATCACATATCACTGAAACTTCACTGAGGAGGAAGGGAGAGGGAGGGGGAAAGGCAGCTGAGGGAAAGAGAGGAAGAGAGAGAAATAAGCAAGAGCTGAGGAGCAGGGATATACTACCGATATAAGGAAAACGTCCTCTTGACAAACCATTAGGCCTACTTTTGGGGCTCACAGCTGGTAGAACGGCACTGTAATTGATTCTTGAGTCTAGACTTTCACAATGGTGTAATTAAAAAGGTAGGCCTAGACCAGGGATCATGAACTAGATTCAGCCGCGGTCTGATTTTTTTCTTGAGCGAATAGTCGGGGGGGGCCGGAACATAATTACAAATAATTTGTAGACGGCAAATTGACCATAATAAGCCCAAACAGATATGATTGACAAAACATAATCATATCAAACCATTTTGTTTGAACTTTTTTCAATTGACATTTCTTTGTGTGTGTGTGTGTGTGTGTGTGTGTGTGTATATTATATATATATATATATATATATATATATATATATACATCCAGAAAAATGATGCCAGCTGATTCATGAATTCGATTGGCTGAGAAACGCTGCCTGCCTCTCTCTCTCGTCCCGACTCTCGACCCCTACACCTTTATTACTATGGGACAGTTGGAGATCTAATTTGAATATTGAAACAATGTTGCAAATGTCAGAGAGACAGATAAGATAGCAAGGTTTATATAAATCTCCACTGTTGAAAACTAAATGTTAGTCTAAAATAAATGTGAGATAATGTCTAGATGTTTTTTATAGTGGAGATCAAGTTTATAAATTCCCTGGCTGGGCTGATGAGACAGTGGATTGCGCAGTCAGATGGAACAGAGTAAATAGGCATTTTAATGTCATTAGATTTAGCCGGTGGTAACTGTGGAATATAAACTGGGTGGTTTGAGCCCTGAATGCTGATTGGCTGACAGCAGTGGTATAACATACCGCACACCAAGTGTTTGACAAAACATTGATTTTTACTGCTCTAATTACGTTATGGCCAATATACCACGGCTAAGATCTGTATCCAGGTACTCCGCATTGTGCATAAGAACATCCCTTAGCTGTGGTAAATTGGCCACATACCACACCCCCTCGTGCCTTATTGCTTAAATAGACACCGGCTGGAATGCGCTTTTAACCAATCAGCATTAGACCCACCTGTTATTCATTTATATATATATATATTTATTTATTTACCCAAAAAATATATGGGGGATTGGAAATGATGCAGACAAATTATTCACAATGCTTGCACTGCATCCTGTGTTCCTTTCTGTAAGCTCCAAACCAACAAACAACACTATGGCAAGATAATTAATTAGATTAGTTTATCGGTCTTAAATTCCTTTTTTTAAAGGCCCAGTGCATTCAAAATTCTACTTTCCTGTGTTTAGTATCGTATTGTACAACAGCTGATGAAACAAACACTGTAAAAGTGTGAAAAAAAATCAGTGTTGCTGGTTGAAAATACAATTTACACAGGACCTTGGGTGGGAGTTTCAGCTTGCCTGGTGTCAACACCAGAATGTAAATTGGTTATAGACCAATAACAAAGAGAGTTCCAATCCCCTCTGCCAATTACAGTGAGTTTTACGTTTTCCCCTTCCCACTCAGACAGCAATATTTCTGCTTAAAAAATATTTTTTTGCTAAAAAGCTATTTCTGTCCATTTGAATGGAAAACTATTACAGTAAGGTACTTAATTGATACCCATAAATTATTTGATATTGATATAAATACGGCTGCATTGGGCCTTTAAACAACAACATTTTAATAGAAAGGGGGGAAGTATAGACTACATAAAGATGGTCAGAAGTCACTGACAAACACAATCTAGCTCCAAACCTGACAAGGTAGAATACAAATCCACAGGACTGGCTGATGCAATTGCATTAGAGAAGACATTACATTTCATTGGATGCAGTCTTGGGGAAAATACAATACATTTCAGCAAATTGGGCATCATTCCAGATTCCCAAACCAATAGGGAGCTAATAGAACAAGGTCAGGAGAAAATGGGTACAATGTGTTAAATCACATGTCCTCAAGAACAAGCTGTAGGCCCCCTCTCACTGAAGAGACCCAAGCTGACAGAATTATGTCTTCCTCTGCCATAACGACTGTGTCGTGCCGATCCAATATTTCACTGAGCCGAGAGAAGGGTGCTGCCATCTGAAATTTAAAGATAATGATATAGGCCAAGGCAAATATTTGTTTGTGCATTTAATGTGATTTTTATATATGCTGGCAACCTGATCCAATAAATCGCATGCTGACTTGAACGTATCAGGCATTAAAAACTCCCAAGTATTAAATTAATCTGCAGTTAGTCTTCTAATTGAAGTGTGGGCTCGAGCCCTGTTTCGCCCACGGAAAGTGCCAAGTCTAAGATCACATTAAATTGCTCTTGTCATGTGTTTAAGACACTTGGCAATGGAATCCTCAGCCCTGTAGTGTTCCTATAAGACAACCATGCGGCTTGGGCCCAACATGGCACTACAGTGGTGGCTCCACTAAAAGTTTTGCCATTATGCTGCGGGACTTAAAGGTCATTTGTGGTTTAGTACGGTGCCCTGCGTCACTACTTGCTCCAGACCAACGAAAGGGGGAGTTAGAGCACTGATTATGCTTTTGGTGCTACTGTGTCTCTAACTGACAATGAATGGGAGACATAAACCTAAATAGAAACTGATAATTGTGCACGACTTCAGTATTAAAAGAACTGGTTGTTACACTTAGGTTTTTATTCTAAGAGAAACTAAGACTACAATTAGGGTGTGGAAATGATAGGATTATTTTGCTTTTACTGTAGTACTGTAGCCCACTCTTGACTGGTCACGTTGTACAGCGCCTGAGTGGTGCAACGGTCTAAGACACTGCATAGCAGTGCAAGCTGTGTTGCTAAAGATGCTGGTTCAATACCTGTGCTGGCCTCGACTGGGAGACCCATGAGATGACTGTAGGTTTTGGGTTTTTCTCCCTCTAAAAACACAAATAATTCTAAATAGCAAACTGGCTTTATTTACAAATTAGTAACTATGTCTCACCCCATGTTCAAGAATGGCCTTTTTCCTCGCTCATTTTACGTTATCTGTAGGTGTGAACATCCCCCTACATGCAATGTATTCGATGCTTATGTACTCTAAGTGTTACAATTCAAAACAGCAGTCCAGTATTTCTTCAACATCATTATGCTTTCGTTAATAAAAGAACTAGAAAAAGACATAAAAAATGCGGATGCTACCCGTTCCAGGGTTAGGACCGTAACCATGAGAGGACTTGAAAACGAGCCAGAGCTGGGAGGATCACCAAAACTAAAAAGGTATTTTAGTTTCAGTGCATTTTCTTAAAAAAAAAAGGTTTACATAGCCTATCAATGTGTAGGCATACTGTGTAATAAAATAGATATTTAAATAAAGGTTCAAGAAAAAATTATTGTGTACTAAAAACACGAATGTGTTTTTGCAGAGCATACAACCATGCCGACAACCATCTGTGGAGATCAGTGGACAAAGGGCTGGACAACGGGCCGCTCCGGAAAAACGCATTGGTTGCCAAGAAAGCGGTTCGTTTAGCTAGATTCTTCAAATGTGTACGCGGCATGTGTGTGTTGGAGTCGCTTTTAGATCTTAATTGATCTACCGTTTCTATCATAGGCCACTGTAATCGATGGCGGCTCAGGGCGGAACCATTCTGCTCATCTGATGAAGGTGCACATGGATCAGATTCAAACTTTGAAGACCGAGATCGAGTCATTGAAGGCAGACCAGCAGAAAGAGGACCCGTAAGTAAGCATTCCATTGTTAGTCTACAACTGTTGTTTACGAAGCATGTGACAAATACAATGTGATTTGACTGTACACTCTTCAGTCTGCATGGTCAACGCAGAAGATGAAACAATATGTTGATGAAAATGATGCTGCTTTCCACTTTGCTTCTTAATATAAATCCACAAGCGTTCTATAATAACACTTTTAGATTGTGTATCTTACTGTCCGCAAACAGCTAGTTTGTCTTATCTTAGCAAATTGTGGCTAAAATAAACTGTGTTAGGAGCTAATGCCAATCGCTTGTTAGCTGGCTAGCTAGCTAATAAATGTACTTGAAGCAAACATAGCTAGCTAATACAGCCGGATACCAGTGCTGGTGTAGGCCTAAATCCGAATGTTGTTTGTGCCACAGTACCTTCTAAATCAGAGATAAATAGGTGAAGCATGAATATGTTAGCTACATTAAGAGACAACATTTAATGTACCCAAAGATTATAGGGTCCCACTCCCCTGGGAAACACCGACCAACACTGGTTCCTACCGTCACAATAACGCCTCCATAGAGATCAGATGAGTATTCGAATTCTATGAACACCTCTCTGGCCGTTTCATTCCTTGTCATGTCAAACAACTATGTATTCAAAGTGCCCACTATTACATTCTATCTATCAAATTAGAATAATCATTCTATTTCCATGATTCCAACAGTTCACCCAAGTGTTTTGATTTAAATCACAAGTCAAATCGCAATTGTAAAATTTGGTTAAAAGTAAGGCCTAGATTTTTGCCCATATCGTGGAGCCCTATGTGGCAGTGTGGAAATGATCTCAAATGAGATCAACTTTTGGTTTAAGTTTGATTGAACAGTATAAAACAAATCAGAATGGAGAAAGCCCCACTGAAATCACTTGGAATGTATGTGTTGATACCCTAAGGTCATGCACTATGTCACGACTTCAGCCGAAGTTGGTCCCTCTCCTTGCTCGGGTGGCTTTCGGCGGTCGACGTCACCGGCCTTCTAGCCGCTACCGATCCATTTTTCATTTTCTGTTGGTTTTGTCTTCCTTTTTTCACACACACCTGGTTATCATTCCCATAATTACATGTTCCTTATTTAACCCTCTGTTCCCCTCATGTTTTTGTGCTTGATTGTTCGTGTTACTTTGTTTTCCGTGTTTTTGAGTGGTTGTTTTCCCCACTCATGTACTGTGGAATTTTGAGTAAAGCTAATGAACACTCACATTCGTTGTCCTGCGCCTGACTCTGCCTTACCGGAATCCCGGAGAACCTTGACACACTACTCATGAAGCAAATTTAGAACTTTAATTATTCAAAAACATAAAATACTGTCAAAAACTGACATACCGTCAAAAATGGGAAAAAATATTGATATTTTGTCCATATTGCCCAGCCATAGATCAGCACCTGTACTCTGAGACGCTTTATCCATACCTCCCCCTGGACCAACATGGGTATCCTGTCCTCACTCGGTCTCCATACTTTGAACTCCAGCTTCCTCCTATCCATCAGCGGGTGTTAAACAATAGCCAAATCTCCTTCCCATCAACCGTCCCTCCTCGCACCAAAAGCAGGCCGTGATGAAACCATTTCTATAAACCTTTAGTCAGTGAGCCAATAATAAACTCTCCAATAAATGCCTGGGACTCGTTATTCCGCAAAGCAGGAAGGAAGGGAACACCGGTTGGTACAATATGCCACGGTCACTGCGACTCTTTTTATGGGCCATCTGGGGTCCATTGTTACCACGTT
Source organism: Hucho hucho (assembly GCA_003317085.1). NCBI lineage: Eukaryota > Metazoa > Chordata > Actinopteri > Salmoniformes > Salmonidae > Hucho > Hucho hucho. The sequence continues at coordinate 52,593 of QNTS01001343.1, forward strand.
TACTGGGAATGAGATGGACCTAGCTAGACTACTGAGGGAAGAGCACCCTATGCCTGGCATTCAAGACTGTTGGGAGGTTGAAGCAACGTTCATAACATTGCGAATGTTTAGATTGGTTCTACTTTGCATTTTCTCAGTGGGATTCAGCCAAATTAAGAACAATGACTTATTGTACAAGACCAAACATCTCAGAGGAGTATTAATCATAACTAACATCATCCTAACTTAACTTTGGTTAAGCAAAACATTTAGTAATGCCAATGAAGGTCTACCTTAACAGCTATAAGAAATGATGCTTTTGTTTGACAGCAAATTAAGGCACGTAACAGCTGAGATTGATGAACCATCCCAACATACAATTAGAAAGGAAGAATGATTGGGGTGAACTTCTATACGTAAGCACACGCATGCACACACACAATGCTCACAAGTGTGTGTTATAGAAGCTAGATTCCTAGTTGCTTTTCACTTGTTTAGTCAGCATACAGTAGGTAACCTTCAAACCCATAGCAAGGTCTCATAAGATGTGTTGAGCTGTCATTAAAATGTATTTGTTACGAATAACAGGAACATGTAATTCAGAAAGAAGAGTAGCGGGCACTCTGCTATCTCTCCCTAAACTAAAAAAACATATGGTTGTTGTCAATGACAGTGACCGCCAAGGCCACCGACAGATAAGTTTCCTCAGGTGACAAACTACTGTTTATACCAGCCTTAAAGAAGAAAAACTCTGTTTCAACAGTTTTTTTTGGGGGGGGGGGGGGTTTATTATATGTCTACCTCTGACAGATTTTACGTCTCTAACGATGCTGGAAAGCCATGGATTTGTCCTTCGACAAATTGTGGGGTTTACCAAAAAGAAAAGTCCCACATACAACTGGCTAGGAATGTGTATCCTGTATATGGGTAATTCTCAATGCAGAGTCAGTCAGGGTGGAGTGAGTGTGCTATTGCTAGCTCCGCTATCAGCTTTTCTCATATCATGACTGGCTCAAATGACTTATGCTGTCATTTTTTCTGCAGGCTTGGGGGCCTGTGATTCGAGCTAGGCTGAGAGAAACCTGCTGTCTCTGTACCAATCAGCTGGTGTCTGAAAGGACAGACAGGGACATGCTGGCAAAAAAGAGAGGACACTCACAGTCGCAGACACACACACTGCTGCCACAAACTTACACTGCTGCCCACAAACTTACACTGCTGCCCTCACACATGCGTGCACAAAAGCAATTAAAATACTTGGGCGGGCCACCTAAGCGTTTTTTCTGGCCACCTAAGTCCAAACAGTGTAAAAACATAAATAAAAACAAAATAAATAAAAAAATTCTATACATTTTCGGGATGGAAAAACACTTGCAGTTTAAACTTAAAACGACTAAAGCCAGATATAATTTACACAACATTACCAAAAGTATGTGGACACCTTGAACATCTCATTCCAAAATCATTGGCATTAAAATGGAGTTGGTCCCCTCTTCGCTGCTATAACAGCCTCCACTCTTCTGGGAAGGCTTTCCACACTAGATGTTGGACATGCTTCCCTTCAGCCACAAGAGCATTAGTGAGGTCGGGCACTGATGTTGGATGATTAGACCTGGCTCGCAGTCGGCGATCCAATTCATCCCAAAGGTGTTCGATGGGGTTGAGGTCAGGGCTCCGTGGGGTTGAGGTCAGGCCAGTCAAGTTCTTCACACCGATCTCGACAAACCATTTCTGTATGGACCTCGCTTTGTGCACGGGGGCATTGTCATGCTGAAACAGGAAAGGGCCTTCCCCAACCTGTTGCCACAAAGTTCGAAGCACAGAATTGTCTAGAATGTAATTGGATGCTATAGCATTAAGATGACCCTTCAATGGAACTAAGGGGCCTGAACCATGAAAAACAGCCCCAGACCATTATTCCTCCTCCACCAAACTTTATAGTTGGCACTATGCATTCGGGCAGGTAGCGTTCCCCTGGTATCCGCCAAACCCAAATTCGTCTGGCGGACTGCCAGATGGTGAAGCGTGATTCATCACTCGAGAGCACATTTCCACTGCTCCAGAGTCCAATGGCAGCGAGTTTCACACCACTCCAGTCAACGCTTGGCATTGCGCATGGTGATCTTAGGCTTGTGTGCGGCTGCTCGGCCATGGAAACCATAAAGCTCCCAACGAACAGTTCTTGTGCTGACGTTGCTTCCAGAGGCAGTTTGCAACTCGTAGTGAGTGTTGCAACCGAGGACAGAAGATTTTTAGAATGCTACGCGCTTCAGCACTCGGCGGTCCAGTGCTGTGAGCTTGTGTGGCCTACCACTTCGCAGCTGAGCCGTTGTTGCTCCTAGACGTTTCCACATCACAATAACAGCACTTACAGTTGACCGGGGCAGCTCTAGCAGGGCAGACATTTGACAAACTGACTTGTTGGAAAAGTGCCATCATATGACAGTGCCATGTTGAAAGTCACTGAGCTCTTCAGTAAGGCTATTCTACTGCCAATGTTTGTCTATGGAGATTGCATGGCTGTGTGCTCGATTTTATACACCTGTCAGCAACGGGTGTGGCTGAAATAGCCAAATCCAGTAATTTGAAGGTGTGTCCACATACTTTTGTATTATAGTGTATCTAGAAACAATATTATAATATAATAATATAATCTTTGAGAATTAACAATCACCAAAATAAAAGCTAGACAGTCAGGGAGAATATAAAACTCCAAAAACAATGCAATTACCAGCAATGATTTTGTTATTATGTTTGAGCAAAATAAAACAGCATTAGCCATGGCAAAATGCATAAAATTGCAGGAAATTAGCTTTAAAACTGCAAAAATGTCTCTCAGCTATATGGAGAAATTTGAAGAATTTGTAAAAAATGCTAAAATGTCTACACCGCCAAGACGGGAGCCTCCCAAAAACAAATCTAAATGCAGCCGTGCCGACCGCGCCCATTACCGCGCCCATTACCACGCCCATCACCTAAGCCCCTTTTTGATCCAGAATAAATCCTGAGCACATGCACACACACGCGCAGTGGTCGAAAAGCACTGGGGAAACTCCCGTCCCAAGGGGTTGTTTTAGTAAAGGTCTCGGCAGGTCTCAACCTGACTAATGACTAATTACAGACACAAAGAGGGACAGAGGGGCATACGAGTGGAGGTAGAAGGCAAAGAGGGAGATTAGGGAGTATGGATAAGTGTAGCCGTGGCACAAGTACATTTTTGTAATCCACTTAACCAAATGTAATGTCTACTGACACCAAGCAGTAAAAAAAAAACTTAAGCGTCCTGCCAGGACTGGTTCCAAGTCGCTCATTTTACAGAAAGATGACAAGAACATAGTACTTACAGAAACATGCCACAAAATATTGTTTGTTTCAGTAAAGTTCAAATGTGGGCTACCATTTAAACTTTGATAAAACAATGCTGGCTACCATTTCAAATTAAAAACTCTATTGAACCTACAAATCACAGACAAAAAATTTGAACCAGCATGCAGTCTAGTACACTACTTCATAGTCTGCCACGTGCAATAACGAGTCCCTCCCTCTCCCTTCCTGTCAGTTTCCTCACTTCCCTCAGTCTTCCCAGCAGCTCCCTAGCAGTCATTCTACAAAATATTCCTGTCATCAGGCTTGGGGTGTGTGCATACTGCCACACCACTCTCCATTGTACTACATCAGTCCCTCCCCTCTAAAGCCAAGCCCCTCTACAACAATTAAGAGGCTTGGGACCGGCTAGCAGGAGTGTGGCCCATAGGCCTCTTCTATTGGATGAGTAGACCCACAGTGGACTGGTGGGAAATGAAGGGGAAACAATGAGAACAGGGGGGCTGCCAAGTTCTACGAGGGAACTTTATAGACTTGGATGGGGGATAATTATGGTATTTTAAAAGGGTAGTAGCGAGCTACTAACCTCAATTAGGAAGCCAAGTTGGGCCACAAGGCATCCATCTGTTTATAACACTGTTGAGCTATGTAGACTGGATGGAAACCCCATTGAAACTGAACTGCTGTTAACACTATTCAGCATTTCGACTTTCAATGCAACCTGAGCGAATCACATTTGGTCTGAATTCTTCCAAAATCACTATGTAAAAAAAAAAATCAAGCCTAATAAAATAAAGGCAGCAAGGTGGCAAGACTGTAGTCTCAATCCACCCACCCACAAAGGAAAGACCCACTGGTCAGTCTAGACTCTAGACCAGCACAGCTCCATTTAGGGCCTACTCATCGATCACATTTGCCTCATTGCTTTATCAGTCTCTGAGTGTGTCCCATGGTCGTAATTACATCACGTATTCCAGCCTATTCCAACCACTATCTCAGCACGCTCCTCTCCGCAAATAACCGCTCTTTGTTCAGCAGGCACATAACCACCAATTAAAAACAAAGATTGAGTCGTTAGGTTATGCCGAAACAAATGTGTCAGTCTAGTAAAGGGATGAAACAGTGACACTCTCTTTCCTTCAATAAACCCATTAGTCTTTCCTTCATGTGGTACAGTGCATTCGAAAAGTACTCAGACCCCTTGACTTTTTCCACATTACAGCCTTATACTAAAATGTATTAAATAAATAAAAATCCTCAATCTACACTCAATACCCCATAATGACAAAGCGAAAACAAGTTTTCCGAAAAAAAAGTATTCAGACCCTTTGCTATGAGCCTCAAAATTGAGCTCAGGTGCATCCTGCTTCCATTGCTCATCCTTGAGATGTTTCTACAACTTGGAGTCCATCTGTGGTAAATTCAAATTGATTGGACATGATTTGGAAAAGCACAAACGTGCCTTTTACTGAGAAATTGCTTCCGTCTGGCCACTCTACCATAAAGGCATGATTGGTGGAGTGCTGCAGAGATGGTTGTCCTTCTGGAAGTTTCTCCTATTATCACAGAAGAACTCTGGAGCTCTGTCAGAGTGACCATTGGGTTCTTGGTCATCTCCCTGACCAAGAATGATGGAGGCCACTGTGTTCTTTGGGATCTTCAATGCTGCGTAAATGTATTGGTACCCTTCCACAGATCTGTGCCTCGACAGAATTCTGTCTCGGGAGCTCTACGGATAATTCCTTCGACCTCATGGTTTGGTTTTTGCTCTGACATGCACTGTCAACTGCGGGACCTTATATAGACAGGTGTGTGCCTTTCCAAATCATGTCCAAATAATTGAATTTACCACAGGTAGACTCTAATCAAGTTGTAGAAACATCTCAAGGATGATCAATGGAAACAGGATGCACCTGAGCTTAATTTTGAGTCTCATAGCGAAGGGTCTGAATACTTGAATGAGGTATTTCTGTTATCTATTTTTAATAAATTAGCAAAAATGTCTAAAAACATGCTTTTGCTTTGTCATTATGGGGTATTGTTTATAGATTGATGAGGATTTTTATTTATTTAATCCATTTTAGAATCAGGCTGTAACGTTGGAAAAAGTCAAGGGGTCTCAATACTTTCCAAAGGCACTGTATTTCTATAAACCCACACTACCTTCACCCATGTTCCCTATGCTGCTTTCTTCACTTGTTCTTCTCCTGATTTGATAACATCTAGACTCAGTAAGACGTTTAAAAGGCACTTACACATGGGCCGTGGTAAACGACAATTGAACCGCGAGAAAATCTGCCTACCGTGTGTAGAGACCAGCAGTCCCGGTTGTTGTCAGCTCAAATGTTGTTAACACTGTTTGATTGGTTGGTAAGATGAACTCTGCTCATTAGTCAACCATGCCTCTTAAAAACTGCTTGCATTTTGCCACCCTACTCCCATTAAAGTCTGAGACCTTCGCCGCTTACCAAGGCCCGTCTTAAAAGTGTTGTGGTGTACTGTTTTTGCTACCTTTTTTTATTTATTTTTATTTGATTTAACCTTTATTTAACTAGGAAAGTCAGTTAAGAACAAATTCCTATTTACAATGACGGCCTAGCCCGGCCTCCCCTAACCCGGACAACGCTGGACCAATTGTGCGCCGCCCTACGGGACTCACGATCACGGCCGATTGTGATACAGCCCGGGATCGAACCAGAGTCTGCATTGACGCCTCTAGCACTGAGACACAGAGCCTTAGACCGCTGAGTCACTTCTTTCACCTGTGTAACGTTGTCTTCCTCCTGCTTCTTCTGGGGTTCTGACTGAATGCAGTGGTAAATGTGCTGCTCACAATTGACAGCAGCAACACGGACCTGTTAAATTGACAAGAGGTGTATTGATATAGCTGCGTTTAGGCATGGCTTCCTTGTTTTGAGTCTGTTAAGTGTGTTACTCATTCTGCTGGAGTTGACCTAGTATTTTATATTACAGTTGTTTTTCCCATTTGTAACTCACCCACCAAAAATCACAATATGCGGATTACATTGTGTTATCTGTGCTGGTCTAATTCCTATAATGAAAAAGCAGAAGAATCTGTGCGCTCTCGGTTAGTAATAATAGTTCATATGGTGCTCTACGATGTCCCAGGTTTGTGGCATTTATGAATAAATCATTTAATCTTTACTTCAAGTAAGATGTTTATATGGTATGTATAAAAGGCATATGTATGCACTGTTTACTATTTGGATTTCTTTAAAACAATTCTTGGAGTTAATTTATGATTATGGATACATTCTACAATTAGTTTTTTGTATTGAATTTATTATGGATCCCTATTAGCTGCTGCCAAAGCAGCAGCTACTCTTCCTGTGTCCAGCAAAATTAAGGCAGTTTATACAATTTTAACACTACAATACATTCACAACACACTGTGTGCCCTCAGGCCCCTACTCCACCACTACCACATATCTACAGTACAGTGTATAGTGTGTATGTTATTGTGTGTGTGTGCCAATGTTTGTGTTGCTTCACAGTCCCCACTGTTCCATAAGGTATTTTTTTATCTGTTTTTTAAAACAAATTTTACTGCTTGCGTCAGTTACTTGATGTGGAATAGAGTTCCATGTAGTCATGGCTCTATGTAGTACTGGCGTGCCTCCCATAGTCTGTTCTGGACTTAGGGACTGTGAGGTTTTTGCCCACTAGGTTTTATGTGTATTTTGGGAGTGGCAGGGGCTTGGTGTCTGTGTTCGAGTGGGAAGGTGCACAGTGCACACAGCACAGAAGGAGCGAAGGAGACAAACGTTCATGAAAACAAGAAAAAAATGCGAACCTTGCGATACAGGCATTTGGAACATCGAGTTAAAACATTAATTCGATATCATCTCCCAGCCCTACTTTAAGTACATGTTTATTGACGGTTTGCGGGCGAAAGGTATGCTACATGTTGGATGTTGATTAAATGGAAAATCTCAGCGTCCTGTTGTAGACATGTTTGTTACATAAATAGGTTGTTTGGTCAAGAGAGTGAGGTGTGATTAATGGTTAAATTCAGTAGCAAGTGTTTGGAACGATGTGCACCACCTGAACTCATTAGGATCATCACCAAACTGCATTATAGCTTTGAAGCAGATTAGAAGCCGTCAGGTGTAAATGAGTCTCTGAATACCCATGTTGCAACATACTCCTGCCCTCCCTCCACTCTACAAATAGGATAATAGTGCAACATGGCAAATGAGCTCCTTTTTCCAAGGGTTAGTCAAAATGTGGTTTATGCAGCTGCTGCAAGTTCTTCTTCCTATGAGGAAATAAGTTACTCAGTCACCTGGTTCAGTGGTTTACATTTGTCTCTTTCCAAACTCCTACCCTAAAGTTTCCAGTTCACGAACTGATTCATAACGACTACTGGCGAAGAGGTCTGCTTACTAGTCAATGGTGGGAAATGGTAAATGAACTGAAGAAAACAGGGTTTTATGGAGTAAGAGAGCAGGAGGGCGAGACTTACTAAAGACGGAGAAAGAGGGGGAGCAAGTAGGAGGGGGAAAAACATCCCGGGTAGAGAAAAAGGATTAAGAAAACACGGCCAGAAAGACAGCGAGAATAAAGACAGAGGGGCTGCCAAACACTGGCGCGATGGAGGTCCTTCCCCTTATGTGTGCAGCTGGTTTACGAGACAGTGAGCAATACCTCCCCCTTGTCTCCCAGACTCTGACAGGCTGGGGAATTTAACTTCTCCCTGTTAGGTGGCTTTAAAAATAGCCATGTGGACAACTTTAAGACCCTGTAGTAATAGCAACAATAACAACCGCCTCTTGCCAAGCCTCTCAGCGCCTCGTCTGGCATCCGTTTCCAGCAGGGAGTTTTCCACAGGGACAACGCATTAGGCCTATTAACAAGTGTGCACCGAACCCTATGCCTAATTCCTGGTTGCCATTCAACTCTTCCCTTCACTATCTTCTTATTACTTTACCATAAATCAGTTGTGTGTGTGCTGGTGGATTCCGAGATCATGCGTTTGTTCCTAGACTGTGTTGGGGAGTTGACGCCATGTGAAATGCCCTGTCTTCCAACTGCCCTGAACTTAACTCACAGACACCTGCTAAGCCTGTTGGGGAGACAATATATGCAACAAATGGCAGGTTGGTTTGCTGAGGTCATCCCTATGTTGGACACTGTTGTTTTAAAAAAGAATTCTGGACCAGACTAGCAACCTGCAATAGAAAGTTCCCAAGGATTGCTGCAGTGTTTCTGCTGTAGTCATTTAGCGGTGGCCGCTGCGCCACGGCAAAAATCATTGCTGCCACGGCCAAAAAATATATAACATGGAAAGAAATAACAGTTTTGCAATCGCTGGGAAAACTGCAGTTTGAATAGTCTTTGTTAAAAAAAGGGGATCCCTGCTTTCCATTCCTACTTCCTTTATTTCTCAACTCCTAAAAATGCACGAACTGTACCATTTAAAACCCTGAGTTTTTATCAGCAGCATGGTTAAGCACCTTACCACTCTGTAACTTGCAGTGAGGGCATAGGGGAGAGTGGGGCTATGTCAATTGTAGGTTAACTTGAGATAAAACGTCACCCTACCACAAAATCATTTTTTGGGAATGACTTAAATTGTGATGAGACAGATTACATTTTTAGTTGCGCAAGAGTAGTGGGAACCAGGGAAAGTGTTTCGGGAAACATTGTGACATACGCTAAGTTTTTTGGGACATAAAACTCATCAATCGACTGCTAACTAGTTTAAAAAAAAATCACATTTTGCAAATGTATAGATGGGAGAATCTTCCAAAAGGATAACCATCTCGGCAGCACTCCACCAATCAGGATGTTTTTCAGCGGGAGGGACTAGCAGACTAGTCAGGAACGAGCAAAGCACAGAGAGATCCTTGATGAAAACCTGCTCCAGAGCGCTCAGGACCTCAGACTGGGGCAAAGGTTCACATTCTAACAGGACAACGACCCTAAGCACACAACCAAGACAACGCAGGAGTGGCTTCGGTAAAAGTCTCTGAATGTCCTTGAGTGGCCCAGCCAGAGCCTGAACTTGAACCCGATCAAACATCTCTGGAGAGACCTGAAAAAAATCTGCACAGCAACGCTCCCCATCCAACCTGACAGAGCTTGAGAGGATCTGCAGAGAAAAGTGGTGTGCGTGTCAAGCTTGTAGCGTCATACCCAAGAAGACTTGATGCTGTAAAGGTACTTCAACAAAGTACTGAGTAAAGGGTCTGAATACTTATGTTAATGTATATTTCAGTTTTTTATTTTTACGAAATTAGCAAAAATGTTAAAAAACAACTGTTCAGTTTTTGCCTTGTCATCATGTGGTATTGTATGTAGACCGATGAGGGGAAAAAACTATTTTAATAAATTTTTGAATAAGGCTGTAACGTAACACAATGTGGTCTGAATACTTTCCGAAGGCAATGTACATGGTCCAATATGTAAAAATTATTTCAACAATATTTTATTGGGCTTATTTCTGGAGGTGGAAATTATATATTTTTTTCAAGAAGAAACACTGGATTGCTGTATGTCTTGTGTATGTCTGTATTATAATAAGTATGTGTCTAAATATCTTAGTGTGCAATCTAAGCTAATTATTTAGGAAACTATTTTTAGGTAGTCTGAACCACACCTGTCGCAATCGACCGTTTTCTGAAGAAGGGAGGAGGACATGCAGTCACATACAGAAGTGATTACGCAACGCACCAACGCCTTTTCAACAGAATATTGGAGGTCATGGGGTCAATATGGCTGCTGACTCATCCTCACATATCAATAACGGCACTTGAGTTCCAGATAAAAGGGCGTCAAAACAACATTTCGACCATAAACCAGAGCAGCAGTCATCTGCCCTCTATTGCTCACCACACTGGACCTGTCTGAGCAGCAACTTGGTGAGTCATACACAATAGGCCAGGGTGATGAATTGGTTAAGCTGTGGGGAATTGTGAGAAATGAATGAGGTGGGGAATTGTACTCACTGGGAGTTCCGAGGGTTCTGGCAGGAATTCTGCATCTTCTCCAAATATGAAGTCTGGAGGTAGTTCTGGATCCCGTGCATTGAATATGATATCCCCTGAGAAAGAACAGAATAATCACAAGTCCGCTTTGTCACACCTTTCACACAACACGTAAAGGCAGATTTCTAGAATTTAATTTAGCCCACCATAGCAATGTTTACTACTCAAGCAGCGAGCGCACAGAAACGTCTTATTCTGAAAAGAGGTAGATTCTACAGAGATGGGGAAAATGGGTTTACTACAATGGTTCAACTGAATTAAGACCGTAGGTGAACAACATGACTTTGATTCTAGCTGAAGAAATTGATGACCACTTGCATCAACATGAGCTCTTAGCTGTTTTGCCCAATCACTCTGATGTTTTACACTCAACTCTGTGTAATGTAACTTCAGATGAAATGGACCTGCTCTGTTATCAAATAATGAGAACAGGTGAATACAGGTGGCTACACTTTTCCAAAAACATGGTGCATGAACAACAAAAACACGTACCACTGACAACCGAAATGCCTAGTTCCTATTTCCAGTAACACACAATCATTTACAAGGCCTGAAAAATAAAACCAGACAATCATGTTGTTCTGGTTAAATGCTTGGAATTTTTAAACCTATTGAAATCATTGATATACAGTGGGTTCCAAAATGATTGACAACCTTGATAAAGATCAGCAAAATTTACTGTATAAAACAATTAAAATACTGCGCTATACTGTATGCACATTTTTTGTATTATTTTAAACTAATACAATTGCTCAGAGAAAGTTTTTTATATGTATTTTTTGTTTCTCAAAAGGTAGGGGGAAAAATTATTGACACCCCTGTTTTCAATACCTTTCAATATTTCACCTTGCGAGGATAACGGCACTGAGCCTACACTGTTTTATGAGCTGGAAAACACATTGGGAGGGATCTTAGACGATTCCCCAATACAGAATCCTGACAGATCCTTGATATCCAGATGGCAAAATTAAATTATGTTACCAATTAACCATTTCTTTGTGGATTTTGATGTGTGCTTGGGGTTATTGTGTGCTTGGGGTTATTGTCTTTCTGGAAGATCTACATGCGGCCAAGTTTCCAGCTCATGGCAAAGGCAATCATGTTTATGGCTCACATATCCTGGTACAGGGTAAAGCGCATGATGCCGTTGAGCTTAACAAGGTTCGCAGGACCAGTGGAAGGAAAATAGCCGCATAACATCAAAGATCCACCACCATATTTTACAGTAGGTATGGGGTTCTTTTCTGCTCATACATTCTCATTTTGACGCCAAACCCACCAATGGCGTGCAAGACCATAGAGCTTTATTTTCTATATCATCTGACCAAAGCACCGGTTCCAATCCAAGTGCCAATGCTGTTTAGCAAACTTCAGGCATTAACATTTGTTGGATGATGTGAAAATAGAGCTCTTTGGTCATGCACACCAGTGGTGGGTTTGGAGTAGCAATGAGAATGCATGAGCAGAAAAGAACCCCATACCTACTGTAAAATATGATGGTGGGTCTTTGATGTTATGGGGCTAATAAAATGTCAATTCAATTTACATTTCAATGATGTACCAACTAAATTGCAGGGGTCTGAATGGATATGTCATGTGGTTTGGTAAGAAGAATGCCCCTCTCCCCACAGGTGTGATTACTACCTCTGAGGGTTTAGAGCTTGAGGTAGTCACCTTATACAAGTACTTGAGAGTATGGCTAGACGGTACACTGTCCTTTTCTCAGCACATATCAAAGCTGCAGGCAAAGGTTAAAGCTAGACTTGGTTTCCTCTATTGTAATTGCCCCTCTTTCACCACAGCTGTTAAACTAACCCTGATTCAGATGACCACCCTACCCATGCTAGATTAGGGCTTGGCGATATGGACAAAATATGATATCACAGTATTTTAAATAAAATTGACGGTATTTTATATTTTTTAATAATAAAAGTTCTACATTAGCTTTATGAGTAGTGCGTGACCCTAGGGTGGCAACACATACATTCTAAGTGATTTTAATGGGTCTCCATTCTGATTGTCTTATACTGTACAATTCAACTTCAACCCAAAACAAGTCATAATTTTCATAAATTTCTGCATTTGAGATCATTTTCACACTGCCACGTAGGGCTGCACGATATGGGCAAGTAATCTGGGCCTTATTTTTACTAAATGCTGCAATTTGACTTGCGATTTAGAGCAAAATACTTGGGTTAACTGTTGGAATCATGGGAATAGAATGTCTATTCTAATTATATAGGTAGAATATAATAGTGGGCACTTTTAATACAGTGTTGTTTGACATGACAACGAATGAAAATGCCAGGGAGGAGTTATTGTGACAGGGTAGGAACTGATGTGTTGATACAGTGAGGGAAAAAAGTATTTGATCCCCTGCTGATTTTGACGTTTGCCCACTGACAAAGAAATGATCAGTCTATAATTTTAATGGTACGTTTATTTGAACAGTGAGAGACAACAAAAAAATCCAGAAAAACGCATGTGAAAAATGTTATGAATTGATTTGCATTTTAATGAGGAAATAAGTATTTGACCCCTCTGCAAAACACAACTTAGTACTTGGTGGCAAAACCCTTGTTGGCAATCACAGAGGTCAGACGTTTCTTGTAGTTGGCCACCAGGTTTGCACACATCTCAGGAGGGATTTTGTCCCACTCCTCTTTGCAGATCTTCTCCAAGTCATTAAGGTTTCGAGGCTGACGTTTGGCAACTCGAACCTTCAGCTCCCT